>JAJMCI010000188.1:0-29438 GCA_030565705.1 Metschnikowia baotianmanensis | reverse complement strand
TCCTTTTCTTCCAAAACTCGCCTATGACTCTCCTCCTTCTCGTTGAAAGCTTTTCTGATATCCAAAACCTCCTTCTCATGCTCAGACTTCCACTTTTCCCTCAGTTCTTTCATGGACGATTTCACAGTCACGAGCTCGTCTCCCACATCCTTGAGCAGATCCCTCAACAGCTCGAGATCCTCGTTTTTCAGCTCGAGTTCCTTTCGGGCCAGCCGGAGCTCTTCGTGGACGGAATCGGTGTTATTCAGAACACTTTCCATCTGTTTCAAGGCCTCCTCTTTCTTTTCGAGCTCTTGTTTCAATTCTGCAAGTTCGGACTTGTTTTCGGCAAGTTCCGTGTTGGAAACAGCAAGCGCCTTTTCCATTTCCTCAAGATCAGATTTCAACTGGTCGATATCTTTCTTAAGGGCATCCTTCTCCGCCTCAGCAGCCTCTATTTTCGAGACTAGGCGTTTGTTTTCGGCCTCGAGTTCCTCCAGAGCTTTGCCGTTCTTTTCTCCATTTGCAGCGATGATAGTGGGTGGAACAGCACGAACGATCTTCTTGTTTTTCTTGCCCTTCTTTCCAGACGTGTATACATAAGAAACAGGAGGCGTGGATTGTGCAGAGTTCTCCGAAACGGCCTGTGAAAGCTCTGCTTTTGCCGTCTCGAGTTCAGAAGTCAAATGGGAAATCTCCTCAGATTTCAGTGTGAGTTCCTTTTCAAGGGTTTCGAGTCTAGTTGCCATCGATTTACTCTCACTCTCCGACTTTTCGTGCGCAGTATCTAGCGCTGCTTTCTCGTCGTTGAGTCTCGAAACTTCCTTCTGTGAGTCTTCAACTTCAGAACGCAACTTTGCGGACTCTTCCTTGAGTTTTACAGCCGATTCTCTGGAAGATTCCAACTCCAGTTTGAGTAGCTCGATTTGCCTCTCGGAAGTTTCCTTGGATTCTGCAGAGGTTCCGGAGTGTTCTAGACGCTTTTCATACTCGTGGATCGACTTTTGAGCTGCGTCCAACGTGACTCTAAGCTCAGAAAGCTCGCCCTGAACTTTCTCATACTCCTCCGTTGCCTTCTCATATTCCTTCGTTGTCTTCTCATATTCCTGGGATTTAGCCTTGGACTCGGACTTCACAGATTCAATCTCTTTCTGCATATTTTCCCTCGTTTCCTGGACTGATTTCTCAAGGCTCTGCTTTGCTTCTTCTAAAGCCAAGTTCGCATCTTTGAGAGCACTCTCTTTCGCCCGGATTTCGTCCCTGAGTCTCTGGATTTCGGTGCTGGAGTCCACGTCGAAGAGCTCGGTCTTCTGGTTCTCTTTCAAAGTGGCGTTTTCGCCCTCGAGAGCCACGATCTTCGCTTCTAATTCCCCTAGTTTAGCCTTCTGCTCGTCTTCTATCTTTGATTTCTGGCCCACGCTTTCTTCTGCGTACTTCAATGTTTTCTGCGAGTCGGCGAGCCTTTTCAGCAAATCTTCCTTTTCTTTTGCGAGCTTCGTCGCTTCAGAAACAGATCTACGCAACTCTTTGTTCAGCAATGTCGCCTGTTCCGTCAACCCGTTCAAGTAATCGACCAAAAGCGCGACATCGGAGATCGACAGCACCGGCGTGACTTCGCTCATGACTTTTTCAAATGCGATGATGAGCTCGCCCTTTCTTTTCTCTGTCTTATATGCATCTAGAAGCACGGGATACTTCTCCTCGTATTTCACAAACTTCTTCAATTTTGACCGTACTGGAAGGGGTAACGCGTCAAGGTCTATGTCTTTGAGTGGATCGGGCGACGCATCCTTTGAATCCGGCTCGATTCTGCCGCTTTCCTGGAGATTGTTCTCAGAACTGTTTTCTGCCGTGTTGCGGCCATTTTCGAGCTGTGGGGTCGAGGATTTTGCCAGCAGGGAACTTTGCGTCGTGGGTTTCGCCAAGGTTGCTTTCACGCTCGAATTTCCGTCGGAACTGGCCGCTGGCTCGTCGTCGGAGGGTTGTGTGAGGTCGCTGATATCAGGCGTTCTGCGGCTGAGCAACGCCAGCGAGCTCCTCAACTTTTCCACCAGGTCGCTGTTTTTCCGGAGCGGGTCGCCTACCTGGATGTCATTGAGACTTTTCGCCACGTCCTCCGAGAAAGTTTTGAGCTTGTTGAACATCTAGGAGAGGATGTGTGACGTGTAGAGAGTATGGGATCTATATGCAAAAATGATGAGTTTCAATGTAATTAGCTGATATTAGAGTTTCCAGGGAGATTACGGAAATATCTAGCCCTATAAATTATAATGGTGTGATCACAATTGATGTGGATGGAGAAGTGCTAGAACTCTGTGGTGGTTTCTCCAGACTACGCATGTGTTGAGAGTGCAATCCGGTGCACTTTGCCTGCAGTCCAAAATGTCGCACTGCATTTATCTGCAGTGCGGAGGATCGCATTCGGCTTATCTGCAGTCCGAGACCGCATCCCGCTAACGGCCGGGAACATTATACATCTTTTTTGCAACACTGCCCGGCGTGCCCGTCTTTGTAATTTCTTGGCGGGGCTCGATGTTTAGCGAGAGCTGGTACTGCTCGTCGATCGTGGGGCACTTGTCGAACCAGAGATCGATGAAGGTCTGAATGTCCGGCACATTGTGGAAATTGTAGTGCACCAGCTTGAACCGATCGATGCCGGTGACAATCTCGACTGTTTTCGCTCTTTTTGCGAAGTTCACCATTTGCTTCCGGTTCAAGAGATGGTCCGGGTTGCCATGATACACGAAAGTCAAATCCGTGAGGTAGACGCCGAAAAACGGCACACAGGGCTCCAGGCCGATGAACTTCAACATGTCCCTATACTCGTTGAAGTTGCGGCTCAGATTCATGAGCTTGTTCATGTTCTGCAACCTGTTCATGGTATCTTTTGTGACAAAAGCCCACGTCTTCTTGAGCCGATGGATGGGCGACGAGTAG
Organism: Metschnikowia baotianmanensis; assembly: GCA_030565705.1. Classification (NCBI taxonomy): domain Eukaryota; kingdom Fungi; phylum Ascomycota; class Pichiomycetes; order Serinales; family Metschnikowiaceae; genus Metschnikowia; species Metschnikowia baotianmanensis. The sequence goes on along the minus strand of JAJMCI010000188.1, from coordinate 26,522 downwards.
AGCGCAGAGATGATGGCGGTCATGGAGGAAAAGTTGTTATATTGGCGACACCACTCTGCGACCTGCACAAAGTACCGGATCACCTTGACTCTCTTTCTGGGATCCTCTTTTCGTAAAATCAGGTAGGCGACGAAGTTCGTGAGTTGGTTGGACGACTTGATGAAGTTCTGGATGCAGGCGATCGACTCGTTGACCCCCGACTTGCGGCCCCACACTTTGTGGATGCTGGAGAGTTTCAGGATCTTGCAGTATAACTTGAACTCGCGGAGCGTGAGTTGTCTTGCTAGCTCCACATACTCGATATCCAAAAGACGCATTTTGCGAAGAGAAAAGCCCTTGATCAACGGTGCTGGCGCCTTTTCTAAAGCTGGCCCCGGTTCCGGCGTCGCTGAGATTTCCTCGCCCTCTCGCACTTTCTGGATATCCGCAATAAGCTTGTTAGTGATGGGGAAAGTCTGGGCGTCGGCCGAGTTCAAAAAACGCAACCATTTCTGAAACACGCTTTCTGAATTGAACGACTCCGCCCAGTGGTTCTCCACGATGAGTTTCATCACATTGAGCACCTTCAACCGGATCCGGCTTTGCTTTTTCTGCGACCACTGGAGATACTCGTCGTAGCTGAGCCCCTCTGGTGCCTCGATTTGAAACCGGCTGATAAGAAGATCGAGAAGCTCGGAGACCAGCATGATCGTGGCAAACGAGATCATGAAGATCGTGTTGAACGCGTTGTCGAGGATGGAATGGTGGGTCAAATGCGCCACGAGGGCCTCCCTCGTTCCTCCCTTGATGCTCCCGTTCATATCGAGAAGCAAGTCGAACTCCTCGTCGCCCTCCAAGAACCACGGGGTGTCGTCATTTTTCGTGTTTCCGCCGAAATACTGGCCCCCGGAATCCTCCGGGTTGAGTCCTGCAGACGTGTGGCTTCGTTCTGCAAGAAGAAGCTCCATGTTGAAGTTGTCGTGCATCACCCGCGTCGCGTAGTTGAGGATGGTTTCTCTCTCTTCCACGAGCACTTTGATCGTCGAGAGAAGCGTGTCGCAGATCTCCACGCCTTCATGCAACATGCCGTACATGGCCAAGTCCTGGTCGAATGTAATTCGCTCGTCCACCTTTTCTTTCAATTGATGCAGGAGGATCTGGCTCAACACCATGGCGGACCGGGCTAGCGGATCCTTCATGGCGTCCCTGCCGTATGTGCAGTCGTCCTCCTTCATCGATGCAAACGTGTCTGGATCTTCCAACGTCAATGCCTGCATATTGATCACGATCTTGGCTAGCGAGTCGTGGAACTGCTGTTTGCTCTGGAAGAAATCGAGCACCACGGGGTACTCGAAAGAGAGGCTGGACTCGAGAGACGTGGGGAAACTTTCTTTTCCTAAATTGGCCTGGGTGGTGCTTCGAGAAGTAGTTCCGCTTTCACAAGCGTTAGACTTGGCCCCAATATGTGAGCCACTCTTCGTAGTAGCACCCGGATGATTCTCAAAAGTACTGTCTGCATTAGCACCCACACTTTCGCCCCTCAGGTTCTTTTTCACAAGACAAAAAACCGTAAAGTCAAACGACTCGAGGAGATCCACGAAGTGGCTCGCGTGGTGGAGGTACTTGTACATGACGCGGATGACCTGCTCGTTTCGCTCGCTCACCAACGCAGAATTATAGTACTGGTGCTGTTTCGAAGGCTCGAGATACTCCAAGCACTCATTCGTGAGTCTTCTTATTTCATCAGCATAGGAAACGGCCCGCTCGTACGCAGGAGTGTCAATTAACACTTTCAGGTGGAACTTGTTCTTCAAGTGATCGCCGCTGGAATTGAGAAAACCGTGTGTGCCCGTGAAAAACGGATTGCACCAGTTTCCACCGTTAAACTCATTGGAAATGAATCGCGGGTGGATCTGGGGTAAAACGTTATACCTGTCCTCGCCCTCATCGCCCGAAACATCGGAATTGTCGTAATCCTTCGAGCGCACTTTCTTGTCCTGCAGCAACTTGAGGAAGATGTCGATGAGCCCGTTCATTTTCAGCCGCACCGTGGCCACGTTCCCTTCGATTTGCTGTAGATAGGACGCGATGCAGTCTTCCCCTGAAACCAGGTGAGAAATCGAGGGTGTCTCCTTTGAGCCCCGGGAAAAACGGGCGTTGTGCGGGGTAAACGTGAACGTGGAGTCCAGGTCATGTGACCCGGAGCCTCTGGAGCCGGATCCCGATCCACGAGAACCGGACCCTGATCCACGAGAACCGGACCCCCTGGAACCGGACCCGGAACTGGAACCTCTGGTTTTTTCGTGCGGCGTGGTGCTTGTGGATTTGTTGAGGTTGTGGATGCCCAAGCTCAAGAAGTCCTCGGCGTCCAGGCCGTCGGAGTAGTGCATCATGCTGAGGTGGAGCAACGAGTTGATGTACATCTGCGCAAACGCCTCCGACACGCGTCTGACCCGATGTCGGATAGACGTTTCGAGCTTGGTATCGACGAAATCCGCCTGTGTGAGTCTCGCCGCGTTCATCATCATCGACACCACCTTCGTGAGTTCCGAAAGGTGCATCGTGAAGAGCTGTTTGTTCAAGTTTTCAAGCGCTTTCCACGTCAAATCGAGAAGATAGTTACCCCGCTCCCTCAACGCGGTCCAGGACGAGATATCTGAGTACTGCTCGTAAAAGAGGCCCGGCGTGATGAAGAACGGCTGCGTGAAGTTGTGGTACGACGAGGCGCTATTTTGCGAGCCCACAGACGCACTGGACTCGCGTTTCGCCATCTCGTCAAACGACTTGGCCATCGACGACGACCGCGAGCTCAGCGCAATGTCGTTATCGTTTTCGTTGAAGTTCTCGTCAAAGCCGTGCGAGAATTGCCGGAGCGTCATCGAGACTTCCTCGGTGGCTTCTTTCGACGGCATATCGACGGAAACACCGGGGTAATCTACTGCACAGAGCATCGGCGTAAGAGGGAGTGTGGCACAGTATATGTCGAGGAGCTCGCAGTAGTACACGATGCTGCCGTTATCGGTCATTCTCGGGATCCAGATCACGTTTTTCCCCTTTGTTTGTTTGAGATTCGCCACCATTTCCTCGGCGTCTTCAACCGGCGTGAACAGAATCCGGTCTGCAGGTTCAGGGGGAGTGACGAGGTTGGAAAACGAGCCCAGCGCCAGTGAAAGTGCAAACGAGCCCCCGCTATACGAGAGGGTGGACCCGAAAGACGCCTGGTGATGGCTGGCAGGCGCCTCCAAGTGCGTTGCAGCAGAAATGCCTGAAATGCCGGAATTACCAGAAACGCCTGAAACGCCTGAAACGCCAGAAATCGTCGACGCGGTCGAGATCGCCAGCACCACCAGGGCCTTAGGCTCCGGCCTCGCTCGTTTTCCATCGTCGCTTCCCTCCAGCAGCGCAAACGACACCATGGAGTTCTTTCTGGTACTGGAAGTCAGGTCACGTGCCTGCTCCCCTAAATTCTTCTGAAGAAGGCTCGTGAACAGCGGAATAAGCACGTTGGCCGCCGTGTTGGCCGCCGTCAACGAGTCCAATTCCGTGTGCAGCTGCAATTTGTTCAAAACGGGCTGAACGTAGTTGACAGAACGGACATAGTTCAAGGGGAACCAGCCCCTGCATACCTCGCCGTTTTTCGCCAAAAGCACGCCGTCCCACCAGCCCAGCGGGTGTTTGGAAAGCACGTGCACGGTATCTCCGAGTTCGAGAGGTAGGTGCGAGGGCTGTGTGCCGGGGAAGTCGTAAAGTGCAATCACAGTATCTAGAAATACTGGTCCTGGTGTTGGTTTTAGAGGGTCGGCGTCCACCTCGTGGGGCGAGGCTGTTCCCCCTATTTTTTCAAGAGGGGTCTCCTCCAGCACCTCACGCTGGAGTTTTAAGGGCCCAGCGTCCATTTTGAGTTGGTTATGTGTGGAAAATCTGGGGTATTAGATGGAGAATCGGGGGTAATAGGTGTAGAATAAGTGGAGAGATGGTGGATCTCAATGTTCAGAAAAGTGACTACTTCCACGAAGAGGTATACCAATTAAGTCCCGATCAGTTATAATTAGGGTCTGTAAAAGCTCTCTAGAGTTTTGTTTCTTCTTTCTTTCTTCTTTCGATACGGTGATCTTGTGTACTTTGTGACCAATGGTGTCGATGTCTGGTATTCCTGATACCAGCAGTCTAAACCCACGGCCAACTTTCCCAAAAACGTCGCTGAAAATTATCAAGAAAAGCCAGTATTCTAAAAATCCCAAAACTTCAATACTCCAATGATCGATGAGGATTCTGGCCCGGGGAGAGGGCGCAATGGTGGAAATGGTTCGTGTTGAAGTTTGTGCTTCTGTTTCCGGGCCGCACATGCATGCATCTCGCCTTTCCCGGGACGAAGCTGGTCGATGCGGCGTTATGTGCAGGATGACGGAATTGGGCACACTGGAATTGGGCACACTGAATTTAGGGACACGGCCGGAGAACACGCAAGAGAAATGCCATTGTTGGATATTCGGCGAGAATTAAGGTATTTAAAACTTGAGGTCTTTTTCTTCTTGTTCGAGGGAGTGGTGTGGATGAAATGATACGTCTTCAATGTTCACCTTTGATTCTCTGTCGCTGCGACTCACATGACTCAAATGTCCATGGTGGCAAAAAACGCAGATACAATATTTTTTATTTATTTTTTGTTTCAATATCAAAACATATAGTTCGGAACTGAAAAGAGGGTATGGGTTGAAGGAAAATAATAATCAAGCTCGCTGTGTTTTTGGTATGGACGGTCCGCCCCGATTGCTTGAATATGGATAGCCTTGGTTCCTAATTTACCATGAAAAGTACGAATCGTCATTCTCCCGAGGAAGTTCGTTTATGTTCTTAGTTTTTATTTCTTTGGGTCTTATCTCTCCGGCTGCTACTTTCTTGTTCTATAAGAGTTGCTTGTATTATGATGGATGAAACCGAAAAGAGGAATTTTCTCAAATTACCCAAGGAACCTTAAATACACATCTCATTTATATAAGCATATTCGACTGGTTTAATATCCCCAGCCTATTTCTTTGATGGAAAATCAAGGCTTATACATCAATTGTCTTCGTTACGATCTAAATTTCGATACATCGTCGAGGTCAGGTTGGAATCATCGTAAGTGGTTCATGAAAGGTGACCTCAAAATGGGGTTTTATTTTTTGGTAGATTAGACGTTATATGAATAAGTGTACAGTTTTCGGGCTCAGAAGGTAATTTCCGAGGTCCCCTTTAATCAATGTATTTTTTTTTCGAAAAAATTAAAATATCAAGCTTAACACAAAGTTAAGGTCAGGTGGAAATTGTGGAAGGTGTCTCCTCGTTCAATGTGACCTCGAGATAAGATAGACGTTTTATTTGTAGCTGTACAGTTTTTGGGATATGAAGGTAAATTTGAGCTCCGCTTTCGTCCTTCCTATCTTATTTTATTTTTGTTACTCTACTTTCTTATTCTATATACTTATGGAGTAAAAAAACAACTTTCCAAGCCACATCTTATCGGAGGTTTTTGGCTGTATTGCCTCTCATTATCCATAAAAAACAAATGGATCGAGCAAAAGTAGAAGAAAAAGATCACCAAAAATTGATGCTTCCCTTCCGTACCACTATTTTTTTCTCCATCAAGGTCTAAAGCCATACAGTTTTTCTCTGAAAAATTGAAAAATGAATTTATCTACATAAAAAGACTTTGTTTTCCCATTGTTTCCCCTACCTTTCGTCTCTTCAACTGTGGCCCTCGTACTAAAATCTCACCGCACTTTTGGTCCTACATATCTTTCCCACAATCTCGATTCTGTATCCAACCAGGCACCACTTTATCTGAGCTTATCCTCATATTCTACGTATTTTCCACACAATTGCAATTCAGCAAGCACGAAACCGACGTATTTCTAGGAATCTCCATTCCATTTGGATAAGAAAAAAGAAACTTATATCATCCATACAAAAGATCTTCCCCTTTTCTATTCGTTTCAGGTTATCTTCTATCGCACAGCAAGATTCTGAATTGATAGATACAAACTCCCCACAAAGACGCCACAAAACCTCTAATTTTTCAGGTTTTTTTTTGATCTGTTCTAAATTAATCAGATAATCCCACAATCTCTCGAAGTAAAATCACAAACTACCCCGGAATGTCGCTCTTTTTCAATGCCCCAGTGGACATTGAGATCCGTCTCGACAATGAAAACACTCGCAAACACGTCGAGGTGAAATCGCCGCAGGGCCGCACGGATTCCGTCCCGGTTTTCGCCGACGGCGAGTCCGTCAAGGGCGAAGTCACGATCCGGACCCGCGAGGGCAAAAAGTTGGACCACGTGGGAGTGAAAGTGCAACTTCTAGGCACGATTTCGCTGTCGTTGGACGTGATTTCCAGCTCGGAGTTCCTCTCTCTCGCCACGGAGTTGGCCTCGCCAGGGACCATGACGCGTGCGGAGACGTACGCGTTCGAGTTCAAAAACGTCGAGAAGCAGCACGAAAGTTACCATGGCAAAAACGTCAGTTTGAGGTACTACGTCAAGGTGGTGGTTTCTCGCAGAAACAAGGCCGACGTCGCCAGGGAAAAGGAGCTCTGGGTGTTCCAGTACGCAGCGCCATCGCCAAATAAGGAGTCGTCCGTGGTTTCCAGCCACGCCCAGATGAGAGATACCACAGATACTAAGGGAGATACTAAGGGAGATACTAAGGGAGATACTAAGGGAGAAAATAAAAGTGAAGATTTATCCGAAAACGCCTCTGGACTTGCCCCGAAAACGGAGCTGCGCACGGTCAAGATGGACATCGGCATCGAACACTGCCTCCACATCGAGTTCGAGTACCTGAAATCCCGTTTTTCCATGAAAGAGGTCATTGTGGGCCGCATCTACTTCCTCCTTGTGCGGCTCAAAATCAAGCACATGGAGATCTCGTTGGTCCAAAGAGAATACGTTGGTTCTGCGCCCAATCAGGTCGTCGACTCCGAGAGTTTGGTCAAATTTGAGATCATGGACGGTGCACCGGTCAAGGGCGAAAGTATTCCTATTCGTTTATTTTTGGGAGGTTACAAGTTGACGCCCACGTTCAAGGACGTGAACAAGAAGTTTTCCACCCGCACGTTCTTGTCGCTCGTGTTGATCGACGAGGACGCCCGCAGGTATTTCAAGCAGAGCGAGATCATCTTGTACAGAGAGGAGTAAGGTGCATAATGGAGAGGTTTGGGATTTAGGAGCTTGACTAAGGGCAGAGATTTGGGGTATCTTCTACTTTTTTTTTGGTTTTACTGCTGAAAATAACAAACAAGATTTGAAGTCTACATTCTGGGCCCAGAGATTTCCCAGATCATTGGTTTTGCTTGACACTCCCAATATGAGATCATGAGGTACTATTTGATTCAGATCCACTTCGGCTGTTGCAAAATATGTGCAGAAATTTTTTGGAGAAGTTTTAGGGATATCTCTCACATATATGATCACATTATTAAAGGTTGACATGTTGGGAAGGGGAGGGTGGTGGATTCTATACCATTTCCATATCACGTCAATTGAGGGATGGTGACACGTTGAACAAAACCCACACTTCTCACCATCTTTCAAATATTCTTGGCAAATGACGAATCGTACCGTGAGACTGGATCAAGGACGAAACAAAAGACCACCGAATTCATTGACCCAAAGCAAATCCGCTTCCATTCTTATGCTTCCAGGCCCGATTTTCACACTCACACTACGGCGTTTTTGTGCCGCGCACGCCCTCGCAGACCTGAGAATATGTGGGATTACACCTTCACCATTCCGGACCACACTGCATTGAAACATACGGGATTTTGAGTCTGGGGGGTTGATTTTGCTGAAGATTTCCCGTTTCTGCAAATTCCAGTGTTTTTTCTCTTCAATTCGTGAAATTCTGTGCCCTCTCACTTCACATCAGACGAACATCGCCATCTTTCAGCCACACACATACCCAGGACTAAAACGAGAGATTAATACTTGGATCGACATATTTTGAAAATCCAACTTCCTCAAATCGCATCGCACAATCATTTTCCCCGCAATTATTTCCCCCACGATCATTCACCCATAATATCCCCATGTCTACTGCCACACTACGATCTGAGTCTGACCAGAAACCAAACTACCAGTCGGTATCGTTTTCGACCGCCGGAATCAGGGCTCTCATTTTCCAGCTCCAGAGCATCTACCTCCGGACGCCGCTCAAGCTTTTCCGGCCGTCGAGATTCGATTATATGGTCTATGTGCGCGAACAAGCAAATAAAGGCACCGACATTCTCCTGAAACCGTACCGGTTCCGCACGCACTCGAGCTTCGCCATGCTTATCCGCGTGTTGAAAAGAGAAGGCTGGCGGTTCATCCCGGATAACATTTTGCCGCCGCTCATTGCAAACTCCGCCACTGGAGTGATTCTATATGGAACCTATCTAGGAGCTCTCGATACGTTCAGCCACCGCAACGGCCCCAAAGCGAACTCGGAATACTCTCCATTCGATACGTGGCGTGCAGGTTTCATCGCCGGGGCCACACAGTCGCTCGCTGCGGCGCCGTTGGACGCGATTTACTCTCGTCTGACCACTGCTGAGATGATTTCAGGAAAACACGAGAATTTATGGAAGTACGGCGCCCACAAGCTCCGGGAGATCGGGGTCGCGGGTGTTTTCGCAGGCTACGTGTTCTCGTTCATCAAGGAGAGTTTTGGGTTTGCGTGCTACTTCATGACGTTCGAGTTGATCAAGACGAGGGGTTACAACTTGACGTACAAGGTGGTTTCGGCGTACCGGAACATGAAGGCCGCGTGGCGCGAGAAACTCTCGTACTTCAGTTTCCTGGGGCCAAAAGTCAGCTCCGAGCAGATCAAAAAGGAGCAGCTGCGACTGACGAAGATCTTAAAGTCGTCCTTTGTTCTACTAGCAGGCGCATCGGCAGCTTTCACCCTACTAGCAGTGCAGTATCCCATCACAAAAGTGCAGCGGATCCACTTCCACCGGCTCGAGGCGCTCGACATCTACAATCTGTCCGTGCACCCGCTGAAAAAACGGCCGTTCATCAAGGTTTACTGGAATTCTTACCTCGATACACTCCAGCAGGTGATGAAGAACAAGCAGACATACAAGATGAGTCTCTTCCAGCTCTCGTATAAAGGGTTTGCACGCAACGCACTCACGACGATTCCAGCGACATCGGTGGGGTTGTTGATTTTCGAGATCATGCGCACACGATTGGCGGATGATTTCGAGGAGAACATGCCAATGGCATGATGGTGTCTTGAAGGAGAATTCAAACGAGAAACCAAACGAGAAACCAAACGAGAATTCAAAAGAGTGATCCGTCTTTTTCTCAAAGTTTTCTCTAAAATATCTCGCGTTCTTAAGGTATATTCTGGCCCCTCTATGGCATGATGTTCATGATATCTGTTCGTTCCTACAATCACCTAAAGCCGTCTTCATCATTCCCATGGTCACTCCTTGACGCGTCTTTCACATCCATTTTGTCTCCTTGAAAGCTATTGGATTATTTGGTCACTACTTGCCGTGTTATTCGATCACTACATGCAGTGTTCTATGTGTTTTTCGATGCTTTTTACACCCTTTTAAGAACATGCCAGATCATTGGCATCGCGCCTGGTACGCGTCCCACCCGGCCTTTCTGTACCGCTCACCCTCAACTTTAGGGTCTCTGCCCTTGCCGAACAAGCCGCGGCCCACTATGATGACGTCGGTGCCCGTTTGGATCACCTCCTCGACGGTTCTATACTGTTGTCCTAAAGCGTCTCCCTTATCGTCCAAACCCACCCCGGGGGTCATCGTGAGCCAGTCGAACCCCTCCGCAGCGCCGCCCATGTCTCTCTGGGCGATGAACCCAATCACAAAGTTCTTATCGGTCTTGGCGATCTCGACGGTTTTTTCAGTATACTCGCCATATGCCAACGAGCCTTTCGACGAGAGTTCGGCCAACATCAAGAGCCCCCGTGGCTCCGACGTGGACTCCTCCGCGGCTTCTTTCAAACCTTTCACGATACCGGCACCGGTGATTCCGTGCGCGTTGGTGATGTCGGCCCACTTGGCGATCTGGTACACTCCACCAGAATACTGTTTCTTGACGGTGTTGCCGATATCGGCGAACTTGCGGTCCTCGAAGATCATGAAGTTGTGTTTTTTCGCGAGCGCCAACAACGGCACCACGGTTCCTTCGTACGAGAAGTCGTCGATGATGTCGACGTGGGTTTTGACGAGGGAAATGTAAGGACCTAATTGTTCAATGAGGGACAAGAACTCCGCAGTGGTGCTGACATCCACAGACGCACACAAGTTGGATTTTTTCTCCTCCATGAGGCGCAAGAGCCTCGCTGCAACGGGCGACGCGTGTTTCTCGGCTCTCTGGCTATATGTTTCAGGCATTGTGATAAAAGGGTGTTTTGCAGAAGTTGAAGAATGATGGAAATTGCGGCTGGAGATGGCTTTTCGCATTGCCGGTCACGTGACGCACACGACGCGAGAGCTTATCGCGACGCGTCAACTTTTAAGCACCGTTTTATAGCGAGATCCCGAGTTTCTTTGGTTTTTTCTTCAGATACGACGTGGGCGATATGAATCGTAGAATTCAGGGACAGTGCTTTTCATGAATCGATGTGAATGAATATGAAATCTTGGGGTGCTTTTTCTAAAATGCATATCAAGAGAATGATGCTTAGAGTGCGAAGTGTGCATTCTAAGCATTACGGAATGAATGAGATTGAAATAGTTAATGATTAAAATAATATGTCCCACGAGCTACCCCTTTACTTTTTTCTTTATATTCGGATTGCCCTTGGCCGGAGCTCAAGCTCTGTGACTTTTAGAAAACACGGTCGAATTGAAACTTGAAAACACCTGGACATTAAAGCTTTAAATATATTACATCATAGCCACCTTTTAGACCTCAATGAAACATCAAGGTAAGCCCACTAAACACCCTCTATCCCAAACAACTTTAATCCCCATGAGCCTACTTCGACACTTCCTCCTGCATTCCGGGGAAGGTCTTCTCAAGCAGAGCCCACGTCTCGTCCCACGTCTTCTTTCCAGGCTCCAAAAAGCTTCCATGCAACTTCAGAATGGTAGTCTTCATGGTCTCCTTTATAGGCTCCTTCACTTTTGGAGATATTTCCGTAACAGCCACCACATCCTTGACCAATCTGAGCCACACCTTCTGCGCTTCCTCCTCCAGCAATTTCTCATGGTATTGAAGGAAAGTGCTACTCAACAAGTCCACGACTTGCTGGTGTGTTTCCGGGAATGCCGCCTGGTCCGTTTCGAGTATTTCCTTCTTCTGCAACTCGGCAAGTAACGGGAAAAGGCCGTATTCGAAAACGCCTTCGGCAGTATACGTTTCCGAAAGCTCTGCGGAGATAATCGTATTTTGAAGCGTCTTCATGGCGTGGCCTCTAACCTCCCTGCATGGATTGAAGCATTGATGGGCCAATGCCTGGATAAGTGGGTACGTCAGTTTCTGCTCGAGTGTGCTCAACTCGCCAGTCAAGGAAATACTCTTCTTCGACAATTCCACGAGCCCCTCATCGGCCTTTTGCTCCTCCTCGGTGGCTTCCACAGCCAGATTCTGTTCATACTGGGCTCCAATAGCACCCAACGAGGAAACGGAATCCAAAACTCCCAAAAAGGTGAGGTAGTTCTCGGAGTTGATGTTTGTCGGAGTCAGCTCCACCGTTGTCTCTGCGTATGTAAAAATATCACTGGAACATGCTCGGATAAAGCCCAAGGATCTAAGAATTCCCCAGAACGGCTCTGTCGAAAGAATGCTCTTCACCTGGCTGTCACTATCACCCAACGAGAAAAGCGGTTGCAACAATGGCGAGCCATGCTTCGAAAGCGACTCTGGCTCAAACAGCAGCAAACTCTGCATAATCTTGGTGAGCTGCTCTTGGTGATCCGTTTTGCTGTTTCTAGTGAGCAAAAAGAGATATGTGCTGAGACGAATGTAGCCTCTTTTGGATAAATGGGTAGACTCAAGGTGCTTGACAAGAGACAGAATAGCAGACTCAATGGCTTCGTCATCCTCAATAATCAAGGTGAAACAGACCATGATCTCAAAGATAAAGATAGCTTCAGCTTCATAATATCTCTTGATTTCTTCAGTGTATTCAGGAAGACTTTGCGCCAAAAAGATCACAAACTGTTTCATTTGGTCCTTGTTGCTCTTGGAAACAACATCAAAAACGGCAGGAATGTTGAGCGACTGCACACAGTCAATCGTCGATAACGTGGACTCGATCTCCTGATCAGAAGGCTCAGGAGACTCATCTGAATATCCTTTCAAGAACGAGGAAAAAGTGGAAAGTAAACCGCTTTCCTTCAATGGTTTCACTTTCAGAATAACATAGTTGGGCTTCACTTTTGACAAAGGTGGGAGCCGGAGCTTCTGCTGGAATTCGGCAAACAAGTTGGGCTCGATTAAGCAGTTTTCAAAAAGATTCAAGATAACACGGAGCACCGACTGCCAGGTCTCGGAGACCTTGCAGTTGGGCTTTTTAATCAACCTGAATAGAACCACCGTAGAAAGTTGGGCCTTGAAATCTTTTCCGAAAAGAACCGACAATTCACTCACAATCACAGGCTCCTCCTTGTTCTCGAGAGTGAGCTGTGTGACTGGGATCAGGAATCCGCCCAACTGGTCGTCCTCAGTAGTTTGTTGCACGGGGTTCTCGGCCAAGGTCGTGAGTTTTGCCAACAGCGCGATCATGTGATTGACGGCCAGCTCCAATTTGTAGATGATGCAAATATTGGCGCATTTGTCGATGCACGACATCAACTTCGTGATGATGCTGTCGTCAGAGGCCTCCTGGAAGACCTTGACGATCGTGTCGACGACGTTATCCACCACGGACTCAAAAAGAAGCCTGTCAAAGTCACAGAGAGTGGCAGAGTCGAAATCGGCCACGGAATTGCTGTGGTCACGTGCCCAGTTCGACTGGGACGAAATGAGATTGTGCCACACATCGTCAAACCACTTCTCTGTGCCGTGGTGTTCCTCTGGCATGATAATTTCCCGGTCCCTAATGGAGTTGTAGATGCTGGCCATGTACCATTCTGGGAAATCCTTTCCGTTGTAGATTCCCCGGAGGTTCTTGCGATAAGACTCGAGGTCCATCAGTTTCTTGACCTGGGGGTTGTGCAAGTCTGTATTAAGCATGATGATCGAGTATGATAAGATGAAAACTGCGTCTCTGTCAGGCAAAACGGGCTCTCTCTCTGGGTGGTCTTCAGGGGCCACGTTGTTCTCTTTGGTTTGGGACGCGACAAACGCTTCGGCGAAAAGCTCAACGATCCGTTCAATCTGCTGTGATTCGCCAGGGAGCCTGAACGACTTGAGCATGATTCTCAAGCCTTCATCGACTCTCAAGCCGCCAAAATCAAACAAAAGCATGAACTCCTTCAACACCTCGGAGTTGGCTGGTTTGGCCAAGTATTCGCCCAAGACTTTCTTGTTGAGACGCGTGGATTTCTGGAAGAAGAATTGCGCCAACTGTTTGGCGTTGTTTGAGTCCTCGACGAACCTTGCCTCGGCCAAAGCCACGATTCCTTTCTTCGGGCTTTCGTTGAAAATCTCCGTGCATCTAATGAAGGACTTTTTCTGCATCTTGTTGCCGATCAACGGGTGTTTTTTCCCGTCGTTTTTCTCGGCATTTTTCTCGCCATCTTTCGGGGTGGACACCAATTTGGCTCTAGTGTTGATGCCAGAGACGAGCGAAAGAATACCCTCCAAGCAAATAGGCGGAACGTTATCGGTCGTGGTGAACGCGCTCTCAGGAAGGGCAAGCTCACACAAGAAGTCGACGAACGTGCTGGCCAAGTCGGACTTTTCAAAGTCACAATCGTACTCCACAAAGAGCTGAGCGAAGAACTGGGGAGAACGCGTCCAGATGATCGACAACGACTCCACAATGAGTTCCTTGGACGCCGCGCTCCGTGATGAGAGCGCGGTGGCATTGCCCTTCATGTTCTGGTCGAGCCCGGACTTGTTTGGGAGAATCGACTTGAAAATGAGGTTGAATGTGAGCTCGAGCTGCAGGTTGATGTGGCTGCCCAAAGAAACGGCCATGGTGCAGAACAACTTGAGCGCCTCCAGAAGAAGCGGGAGCGAGTCTGTCGACGCGATCATCTGCAGCACGTCTTTGGAAACCGGGTCGCCCAAGAGCGCCATGAGCGAAGGGTGGTCGGGCATATAAGCACCGGCAACCTCGACGGCGGTCGTCAAAAGCAGAAGCGCAAACACCCGCAGCGACTCGGTGTGCTGGTACTGGTTTGTCGGGGACGCCATCAGCACGAGGAGCGCCAAGAACTCCGTGATGCAGTGGATGTCGAATTGTTCAGGGACACCCTCGTTCTCCGATGCGGAACTCTTGGTTCCCGCCGCATGCAAGTCCACGGTATCGACGGCAAGGAGCTCGCGCGTGGGCTCGTCGTGGGCGCCGAAGTTGACCGACTTGGGCGGGATTTCTGTGGAGCTGCGCTTGGAGTCCTCTGAACTGGAACCTGGCAGGATTTCCGTGAAGTTGGCGACAAGCTCGTCCGCGGAAAACGGCTCCGGCTCGAGCTCGCCGACGCGCAGGAAAATGCGCACGGTCATCGCCACCATGGCCATTTCCGCGGCTCGTCTGAGCACCTCGCTGCGGCGTTTGTTGCATGCTAGAGATACACACGTGTGGATGACCTCCGACACCACTGAGTTGGGCAAGAGGCGCGAAAAGGGGCTCGTCACGAGCGTCTCCAAGAGGCGGAGCACTTTCAAGAGCACCGCGTCGTCCAGGCTCTGGTCGGAGGCCTCAAACCGGCATCTGGTGAGAGAAGTCGTGAGTTGCACTAGCATGTTGGCCAAGTTGCGCAGGCGGAACGAGATCACGTCGTACTGGAGGAGCCGCGCCACCACGTTGAGCGCCAAGCTCGTGACACTGCCCAGCGTCAGGCTCGACTCGATCGCGAGGAGAAACGGCTGTAAAAGCGTGAGCCCGTCGACGTCATTGATGTCGGAGGTCTCCATCAAAATCGCGCGTAATTGCAAAAAAGAAGAATGTAGCGGGTGGGCGGCGCCCTGTGCCGTGCCGCTGGCGACGCGTGCGTGACCCCCCGAGGCCGCAGAAGCGCCCAGAATGCCGTTGCCACTACTTGAAGACACGTCGCCTCTATTTGATACTATAGGGTCGTCATCGCCGAAAAAGTCGGCGACGGCGAAGATCGCAGCGACGCCGCCTTGCTGCCAGCGGCCCTGTTTGCGCATCGCCAGCGAGATCCGCATGCATTCCTCGATCATGAGCGCCACAGGGTCTATGGTGTATTTTGAAGGCACTTCCATCGCCAGAAAAGAATGCCCGGCCGAACCCGGCACAGATGCGGCGGACGGCGTGGAGGCGGGCATTTTTGGGGAAAAACCGGTTTTTTCAAGAGGAATTTGAAAAAATTTCGGGAAAATTCGGGGATATTACCGCTGTGGCGTGGCGTTTTGTGGTCGCTGGACTAGTAAGTACCTAAGCAATAGTGAGGCTTTGGTGAGGTCTGGGTGCGGTTTTGGTGCGGGTTTAGTGAGGTCGAATGTTAAGGTTTGACCGTTAGGGCCACGCAATACAAGTGAAAATGAGAATGGAAATGAAGATGGAAATGCGCGCACTGGATGGGTGGGCACTATGGACGTGGGACAGGTCTGCAAAAGTCTGCAAAAGTAATGGACATTGCAAAAAGATGAGGAGTTTTTTTTTTCGTATGATTTTTTATTTTTTACTTTTTCTTTTTATTTTGTTTGTGATTCTTCAAATGGGTATTTTGTTTAGATAGCATGTGACAATCGTTTATTCACTCAGAAGATGTTGTTGAGGAAGTCTGGGTGGAACAAAGGTTGTGGTGCTCATTGTAGAATATTGAGAAGACTATTCATGGAAGATGACTCGATCATTTCGAATCAAAATAGTACGTCCATCTTACATTTCTGTCAGGGATCAGTCGATCTTCTGAAATCCAAATGGCCTATGCACTTTTCACATTTGCCAGGGATGAGCCCATCTAGTCAAATCCAAATAGTACGCTCAACAATCATAATCCATAATCCATAATCGAAAGCTAAGTATCGAGGTTTTGGCTCTTTGGATACGAAGTTGAACGCAATGTTTCGGAATATGCTTCGATTATTTTCTTTTCACCGAATTCTTCTGATTGATCAAGTGGATTTCCTCTCAATAGCCATAACAATCATTTCTTCACTCAGATAATGTTGTTGATGAAGGTGTGTGTAGAAAAGTGGTGGTGGTGCTGAGCAAAGACCACCATATCGGAGATCAATGACAAAACTGCCTTGGAAACGAAGACTGGCACGAGAGAGTTCACCTACTCTTAAAATAAATAGATCTATCATATTCGTGATTCCTTCCTATTTTTTTTTTTGACCACATTCATTGATCAGATGGAGCTTGTGAAGCTGTAAACCATGGAACTGGTTTTTTGGATACAAAGCTCAACTCGGCTGATTCGGACAATTGTTCGAACCCTTTCAATTTTCTTTTTGTATACTCTTCAAATAGCCATTGAAAACCAAGCATTTATTCAGATGATAGTGTTGACGAAGGTCTTTAAAAGAATTGTGATTGCGGTGCTTATCAATGAGTACCATAAAAATACCATATTGAAGATAGATGCGAAGATAGTCATGGATGCGTCCATCCATCGAAATCCAAATCGTACATTCTTTCATCAGTTTTCAATGATTTTATGACACTGGAAATCATGGTTTTGGATCCTTGGATACGAAGTTCAAAGCGCATGTTCCAGGTCTATCTCTTATCTTTGTATACAAAAGACACGTGAAAGTCGTTATTCCAGAAGATCCTTAAAGTTCTTCTTTTCATTGACCAATGTATACTGTCTCCAAATTGCCATCAAAACCCAAATGAGGGGCATCCAATATTGTTCCTACTAAGAATTAACGCGTTGGGCTGAATCTGGACTAAAAGGTAAAACAGGACCGTTTGCATTTGATCCCAAGGCTTTTTCATTAAATGAATGCTCAAGTACAAAACGTATCTCAACATATCTCAAATTAAAGCACGCGTTAAAATAGATCGTTTTGTGCCCCAGATATTCTCACAGCAGATCGAAATATATCAGCGCACACCTCGAATCGTTCGTGCTATTTTATAAAGCTAAGCGAACGTTGCTGAATTAACTGCTGCATGTGGAGTGAAAGAAACATGTAAGAGTTGTGAAAAGCATGTCGAGAGAGATCAACACAGATCGATATACAGATCGATATACAGATCGATATACATATCGATATACAAACCACCTCGAGATCTGAAACGTATACATTGTGAGGCAGCTCAAATCGTGTCACCTAGTGATTTGTGGCCTGGGGTGTAAAGGCACTTTCGAGAAAGATTCCATTATGACACAACCCCAAAGCTAAAAGGAAATTGATTTTCTTCTTTTTACATTGTTACTCGATTCAAAATTGCATTTCCCAAAGAACAAGGAAAAAGAAAAACCGTAGACTGGAATGGGCTTATGCATTCACTCAGCAGATTTTGTTGACGAAGATCTAGACGCCAAAGTGATATTGATATTCGGCACATCGAAGATCCATGACATGGATGAGTCCGTCTTTTCAAATGTTTTAGAACTGTGACTATCATATTGGTGAAGATAGAGACCACGGTACCGGCTCTTTGGATAAGAATTTTAAATCAGTTGTTTCGGAAAGACCTTCACATCTTCCTTTCTATTTTTTTATGATTTATCAAACCGATATTTTCTTTAAATAGCCAGTACCAATGATTCATTACATCAGATGATGTTGTTGACAAAGAGGTTCGTGTAGAAAAGTGATGGTGGTGCTCATTGAAGGTCAGAGAG
This sequence comes from Metschnikowia baotianmanensis, assembly GCA_030565705.1. Classification (NCBI taxonomy): domain Eukaryota; kingdom Fungi; phylum Ascomycota; class Pichiomycetes; order Serinales; family Metschnikowiaceae; genus Metschnikowia; species Metschnikowia baotianmanensis. The sequence continues at coordinate 8,662 of JAJMCI010000188.1, read as the reverse complement.
AATTCTGTGTGATGGATGAGTCGATCTATTAACACCCAGAAGATATATCCATTTTCATATTAATCATGGATGAGTCCATCCATTTAAATCCAAATAGTACATTCACTTATCAGGATCGGGAAACATATCAAGGTTTTGGCTGTTTGGATACGAAGTTCAACGTGGATGTTTCGAAACATGCTTCAAGTCTTCGTTTTTATTTTTTCTGATTGATAAAGTGGGTGTTCTTTTTTAAATAGCCTGTGACAATGATCTATTCAATCAGAAGATGCTGATGACATGCACTATTAAAGCAGAGTATCAAAAAAGACATTCTGCTGAGATGCCCGGGGCAACAAGTCGATAAGCAAACACTAAGATGGAGTCGTTAGTGACCAGGAGAGGTGTCATAAAGTAACGATCATTTTCTTCTTCTGCACTAGTGGAAATACACAGGTCTGAATGCAAGGGAATGGTCAAGACTGGGAGACCACATCGTGTTTATGGATGCAATAGTATTCTGAAATGTTCCGGGCTACTAATCAGCCCAAACCGCGGTATTTTGGCGTCGATGCAAAGTATCTTAAATATTTTCCTGGAAATAACTCTTTATAACTCATTAGTCTATTGGAACCTGTTCCCTAGTATTTGCCTCTCATTTCTTGGGTAGATGAAGAATGCCTCAAATATCTAAAGGGTGAATTTTCAAAGTCCGTTACCCATACCCTACTCAAAGTCATTCACCAAAACTCCTATTCTTTGTGGCCTTTCTTTCTTGAAACCTCTTCCCTACTATTTGATATCCTTTCTTGGATGAATCAATACTGCCTCGAATATTTCATGGATGACTTGGTGGGAGGTGCTTCTTTGGCCACTTTTCGAAGTACGTAAGCTGCGTCTTCCTCCAATGCACTTGCCCATATTCCAAATTCATCTGATCTTCATTCTTTGAAAAATGTTCCATTTAATGTCTATGATTTTATATTTTGCCTGGAAAGATGATATCGGGACCAACGGCTCCCGTGTCACTTATCATTTGACAAGTAACAGGGTATCAGCCACACCAGGATTGCCATGAATGATGTGGAACATTTTATGAATCGAAGTTGTGTATTTTTCATTCCTTTGCAGCTTTTGCCTTCCTTTTCTAGCTCTGAATTGGCCACGCTGCCGGGGTCTATACTGCTATGTTCTCTACTCCATGGATGATAACAAGGTATGCCCCAAGTTTCATGGAAGAAGGAGCAAAATACAATGACAAAGGCCCCTCTTGTAATACGAATGCATTCTTTGGGACCCGTTATTTGGATTATCATGGCCCATTTGGCTTGGGTCTTCTTCTGTCTGGTACAATGCCTTGTGCTTCTACTTTCTACGAGATACTCGGATGAGTGTTTGCCTAGAAGCTGATGGAAGTGGCCTCCGGCACGGGCCTGAAGATCATGGGCATGTGATTTTGGCAAGTCCTCGGACCGTTGTGATCTTGGCAGTCCTTGATGTTCGCCACAGATCATTTAGGCATTTATATCAAAGGATTTAATTCGCAAATCGTCTCCATTGCACGATTCTCTTCTGCAATGCACTGGCGTGACCCAGGAGAATAGTCCATTCGAGCCGAGTGCTAAGATTCTGAGATTTACGATTGTCCTTTCGAAGTGGCAGGAAATCGAGTACATCAACATATTATACTTCCTCGTTGTGACATATTGCTTCACGTCTATGGTTTCGAGAGTCCGATCCGAAGCTATACATGCCAATCACTGTTGTAGGAGATCAAACATAAACATTTATATATATAAAATTTTGCCCAGTAGTGTCTGTATACACTTGGCAAAAGGCTGTTCATTCTGAAGAACTAAGTTGGATGGTCGTGATGCTCACGTCCTAGTGGAACTGTTAGATCCAGTCATACTGAGCAGAAATACAGGTGTAAATCCTTTTTATGGAAAAGAAAAAGAGCTTTGCCATCAATAAATAAGAGATCCTTTTTCTCCCAGTCAACTTTTAAGGTAGGGTAATATAAAGGGTGGAGGAACGTACTTCGTACTTGTCCAAAACACCGGGCGAGATTGGTAGTATGGAACATGCAAGGGAAGCAGTGGATTGAATATTTTATGATATAGCCACTTGAAGATGTAACATATAACAGAGAGATCCGAAATGTCTAGGAATTGTCCTGAGAACATCACACAACACTTTCTACTTGCTGGCTCTTATAAAGCCTCTTTTGAACAGATGTACCGAGAATCGCCTCTAGGCTAATACATGTCCAAAGTCTAGATGAAAAGATGAATCGATCATTTTCTGGACCATAATGAATGAATTCCAAATACTCTTCTCCAAAAATCTTTCCTCGAGACATTTGATATCTTGCAAAAAAAAACGAAGATTTTCTCAATTGATACTATTCCACACTGTATCAGCTGGGAGGTTGTTCCCAAAGAAGCACAGCTTTTCTTCAAAACATCTTCTGGGTTTTGGACTTCTGTCACGAACTTTCAAACCAATTCTGGACTACATTTTCAAAACCTGTATTTAAATCTCTCTTTGGTAATCCTGACCTGTACTTTCTGCCCAAAAACCCCCCTCCTTCCGCATTACTCATCTTCTTCTTCCACGGTCTCTCATCGACGCTCCTCAGCTTTGAGCATTCTACAACGAATACCCCGAACTAAGAATAAATTGTAATTTTTTAATATATCCAAATAAAAATCGTTTACGAGACTCACCACCTTTCTTCCGAACCCCTACTTGTGCCTTTTTTTCGTGTTTCCACTCTCCCCCGTCCCACCTCTTTTTCGTCCACTCGTCCTCGCAAATCTACAGGAAAACCACCCAAAGGACCCGAAAACACGCCTTTTTCGCCGGAAAAAAACACACACACGCAAGGACCATGGGCCCAAGAAAAGACACGCCCACGCCCCTGGCCCGGCAGAAGGCCCCGAGGGCGAAAGCGGGGCCGAAAACGCACGAAAACTCCAGGACCTCGAAACGCTCGCCCATACCTACTACTGAGGTTTTGGACCCCACGCAAAAGCCACAAAAACCAGTAAAAACGCCCCGGGAAAAGAAACAACGGCTTCTCTTTCAACTACAGAGCAGTCCCGATATCAAGGAAAGCTCCACGCTGCAGAAAATCGCCGATGCCGCAGCGAAACAGCAGCCTTTGATGATGCACATCCCCAGATTAGCACCGAGACTGGCCGCCTCTTCCACACGTTCCAACAGGCTGAAAACGCCGAAAAACAGTGCTAAAACGTCCCTCTCCGAATTTGTCGAGCCCGCATTGGCGGAACCCGCCCCCGGCTTTTCTGGTCACGCGTTGGAGGCGCTACCGCCGTTGAAGATGAAAAAACCCGCTGGAACGACGGCCCGAAGCCGCAAAAACAAGCGCAGCTCGGGCACCGCGACGCCGGAGGCCGCCACGGACGCCGAGATCGCCGAAAGAGAAGAGTTCTACAGGAAAAACTTGCAGACCGTGAAGTCAGAGGCGTTGACGGACAATTCCGGCGTGCGTTCTGAGGTCCCATCCAAGGGCAGGAAAAGGGGCCGCCCGCTGCACAAAAGCATGACCGCAGCTGCAAAAACGAACACGAACACAGACACAGACCCAGACACAAAGACCACCACGATCGAGATCCCGCCGACGCCCATGACGCACTCTAAGGGCCACGGCAGTCCCGGGTCGGTTTCGGTGAAACGCATCAAGATCATCTCGCCCAAACGGTCGAACGCGTTATTAAGGAACGCTGTCGCCGCTCCGGTGGAGGAGAATGACGACAAGGACGACAACGACGACTTCTGCGCGAGTTGCGGTGGCACTGGCGTGTTCATCTGTTGTGATACGTGTCCGAAATCGTTCCATCTTCTTTGCTGCGCCCCTCCTCTCCGAGACGTGCCTGAAGATAACTGGAGCTGTCAGGAGTGCCAGGCCAGGCTCAATCTGGGTAATCCGTCGAAAAAGCCCGGGAATTCAGGCAAATCCAAGGCCCCTGAACCCCAGAAACCCAACTCTGACATCGGCATGTTTGGCCCCTTAATCAACACAATCCACGGGCGCAACCCCACGGAGTTCCGGCTCCCGAAAAAGCTTCGAGACTCGACGTTCATCGGCGTCTCATCCGGGGATTTTAGCGCTTACGAAGACACACTGGTGAAAGCTGAACTCTCGTATACCAAGGCCAACGGCGCCCAGATCCCGGGGTTCAACAGAGACGACTCACTAGAGATCGACGAGCTTTTTGATAAAGAGGGGATCCCCTATCTCTGCCACAAGTGCGGGCTTCTGGGGCTCGGCCACAAAACACTCACCTTCTGCGACTACTGTCCTCTCCAATGGCACTTGGACTGCTTGCCCATTCCGATGTGCGTGGCGAAAACACGAGGCCAGAAGTGGCGGTGTCCGAACCACGTCGAGCTGCTTTTGCCGCTGTTTTGGTCCGAACGCCGTAGCTTCAAAGACGCCGTGGTTCTCGATGCTGCTGCCCATAACAACTTCTTACGATTCACCCTGGCAAACAACTTCATCATAAAGTATCCTGACCAGCGGGACATCAAGGAGGACTCCGAGGTCTCTTTACAAGAATACCAGCAGATCCAGAGCGACAACTTTCTGGACCACCAGTCGTTTCTTACACCAGATACCAGGTTGTACGACTTGGCCCGTGCTGCATACGAGGAGGACCCTGACTCCGACGACGAGACCGAGTCGGGCGAAAACGTCACGCCGGAGTATCTACAGAACTACGCCATGGGCCACCAGATCGTGGCCCGGGGGTCGAAAGACCGCACCCGATTGGTCTTGATGACCAACGCGGACGATCCGGAACAGAAACCGTTCATTTACCGTGTACCGGAGCAACAGGTGGTGCTTGACTTCTTGGCAAAGGGAGAGAGATCCAGAAGTAGCATGCTCAGGGAGATTAAGCAGTACGACGGGAAAATAAAGGCTGAAACGATCAAGGACATGGCTGCTGCACTGGCGCTTTTGAAAATACAGGAGTGCGGGGAGAAAGAGGGAGTTAATGGGGAAAGGGCTAGTCTGGAGCAGTCCTCGAGTCTTGGCGAAGGACCAGATAGTTCGATTAAAGAGAACGGGGTTGTTTCTCACGCGAGACACCTTGCGAAAGATTCGCTCCACCTTGCCAAAACGCTTTTCGAGCGCAATAACAACGTTTCTGAAGCCGAGGAGCTCCAGCAGATCAGACTCCTCATCCAGGCCAAGGGCAAGGACGCACTATTGCGTTTTTTGGCATCCTAGGCACCACATAGAACACACACAGCTGGCAACAGCTCTACATATGCATACTAATTACACTTTTCACTCATGATCTATCGTCGGATGCCGTATTTATCAGCAAAGGGCTTTCCGAATCGTGTTCTTGCTCCCTTGGATGGTATTTCATCGTACTTCTCATTTTCATACACATGTTGATACACCTGATTATACATGTTCATACACCTGTTGATACACCTGTTTAAGATGTCGTCTTCGCTGCGTTACTCCTACTTCCATCCAGTTGTCGTGTTTTTCTATATTTCAAAATGTGTATTATGGAATCTCCCCGAACTATTTACAAGCAATGACCCCGGCCTACTGCAATCTGACCTTGGGAAGCGGAATGTGTGGAATGTCTTCCTTAGGTACAGGCTGAGCCTTGGAGGCGCTCACGAGCGACTTGAGGATCCACTCGGGCGTTCTGTTGTTACAGTCGATGCGGACCATCTCTCCCCCGTCCTTGTGGATGAAAACTGCACAGGGAATCTGGGGATACTCTTCTCTGGCCTCGGTATTAACACGCGTGACCACAAAGTCCACGTTATCGTTGTGGAACTTCAACGTGGGCAAGTTCCACTTCCAGAAATGGTTCAAGCCGATCATGCGGCGCTGGGCGATTTTCGACTGGATCAAGATCTCGAGGCCTTTCACGTCGGAGGGGAATCTGAATGCTGTTTTCAGGTCACCTGCCACGAGATTCAACCGTGCCACCTGGCGCAAGATCTTGTGCCCGGGCAAGCCCTTCAACATTTCCTTAAGTGCACTCCTTGCCATTTTTTGAATATTTTGAGTTTCGGTATAAAAGAGACAATGTGGGGGAAAATCAGCCAGGAGGTATTCGAAGCTTTGTAGTTCTGTGCAAGCTTGTGTTTTCAGATGCGGTCGCGGTCGTGCACAAGGCAAATAAGGTTTGATGGGTCTTGGGATCGTGAATGATGGTGGGAAAGTGAGAGCCTAGGCTGTTTTTTATATTATTTTTGATAAATTCATTCTTTTTTTGGTTTAAGAATGCCTTTGGGAAACTATAGAGCTGAAATCATGACTCAAAGGGATGTTGCAGTAAACAAAGAACGGATTATGTGAAGTGCGAGAATAGGAGCTCTAGATGAGGGCTGATAGTTTTCAGACAATTATCAAGTATCAATTCTTGAATGATATCTATTAAAATAAAAGAGTGAGATCTTATCGCCCATCCTAAATCTTCACACTTTGGTAATTCATTTTCTCTCTTTCTACTTCGTTGGTGGTGATTAAGTTTGCTGCCACCAATATTGCATCTGCTTTTGCTCGTGCTACAGGCCCTCAAAACAATGATATTTCACCAAATAATATTCCGAGTATGTGGTTGCGAACAAGAGATGAATTGTGTCGCTCTAGATAAGGAATAAATATTTCTCTGATTTTGAAATCGTGAGTGATATCGAGAAAGTGAGTGTCCAAAGAGCCCAATCCGTATACACTTAAGATCATGGTATGTGAGTCGTGAGATATGGCCTCGAAATTGGTTAGAGGTTTTATGTATAGATGTACAATTTTGGGGTCAGAAAATACGTTTTGAGCTCTCCTTTGATCAATCTATTCCATTATCATGAAAAATAAAAAATGAATAGCAGTGATTAGTTAAGGAGATCTTACATACGGCTGATGTGAAGAGGACAAACTAAGCCTTAAAAAAGCCGAGTCTTTTGATACTCAGTGTATTAACCCGAATTATTCATGTGTTCTTTTGAGTAGTTCAATAGGGAATGTGTTTTTTGTTTTACCTTATGCTTCTTTAAGAATGTGTTTGTTTTGAAAATTTATCAAAGAATGGAGTTAACCTTTCAACCACTGGCTTGTTCGAGACTTCTAGCTACGGAATTCTATATCTTTATTTATTGATCGATTCATTGATTAAAGGGGAGCAATGAACGTAACTTTATTTCGTCTTGATGGATATTTTCATTAAACGAGGGTGTCCGGTCTTCACATATATCCCAAGTTTTATCTGAATAAACACTTACATAAGCCTCAAGGCTCGTAGTAAACATCGTTTTTTGTATCATGTTTTGAAGTTAAGCTAGCTCTACACGAACAATGAAGAGGACAACACAGAAAGTATAATAATTGAAGGACCTCACATGACACTTACAGAGTTTCAAAAAGTTACGCTTCAAGTAGTGGTTTAAGTTATGTTGAAGGATTCGTCGGATGTGATCTCGCGTGGGGTATAAGGTTTGAAATATAGCTGTACAGATTTTGGCCCAAGAAGGTAGCTTCTGAGTATCCCTTTAACCAAGGTATCTAGCAACAAAACACAACTCCAAGCCACTTTTATATCCGAGAATTTCAGCATTTTAGTTTCCCTTTTCAAGGAACACAGCATAAGAATGATCACCTTCCAAGGCACCAGTTCAATCGAGGCGTTTAGATGTATAGTTCTCCTTTATTAAATGTATCTTCCCAAAAGAGAAAACGTGCTTGTTGAAGTCTGATGAGTCCACGCCCTCATAGTATCAACCAAAAAGAACTTTCCGGCCTCAACCTAAAAGAACCAAAACCACACAAACCAATAATAGTGGGTAAACTCACGCGGTGAACGTCTGAATAGTCTTGGGTCACATTTGCTTTTCTGAACGAACAACTCGACCAAGATATACTCAAACAAAGAATGGAGTCGAGTTTTCGGCTGCCAAAATCGCAGAGGTAACAACTGGCGAGCTCTTCTAGTTGTTTCTTGAATATACCAATTCTTCGCTTTTCAGGCTCAGCATTGATTCTACCCTTGACAGGAGAATACCGTAGACTATATAGTAATGAACGAGGAGCCGCTCATTGAAGCTATACATCAATCAACAATAGTCTCAAGGTTTCATTTCGTTGTTCATTTTTCCTCTCATGTTTTCCAATTAATGGATATAGCCCAAAAAGTCCCACTTCGCCGCATTTGGTGACCTTTCCCAGATCTCAGATTCAACTTCTGTCTACCAAGTTGTCCGTGGGTCCTCCCTTGAATTTCACTTTCCCGGACTTTGTAGATACCTGGGGTAGATGCTGGATCGGCCAACGGCACACACTGTGCAACAGGGGTTATAAAAACAGTTTACCTTCTCGCGAGTTTGTGCCCTATTCAATATCACTAATGAAACTTTCATATCCTATCCATGTGATATGGCTCGAGGAGGCACGATCTAGGAAAGGCAAACAGAAGTGCACGTTCTTAAAGTCGTTCTTTTGGAATGGAGGCATTATCCTCCGGTGATAGCCTATTCTTTTCTCGAAAAAAAAACCAAAAAAAGGAGTCCAAAAAACTAGGGGACCTCACAACCTACCCAGATCTCTTAAATTTTGATCTCACGCGCACCCAATGCGGTTAAGCGCGGTCCGTTATCGCGCGCGGCACGTGACGTCGACCCACCATCTCCA
>JAJMCI010000187.1:0-29724 GCA_030565705.1 Metschnikowia baotianmanensis | reverse complement strand
TATGTTTTTGAGCCTCTCGTGCGTAACGAGATAGCGGAAATTCGCTGGTTCGATATAAAGAGCCTCCTGAAACTTGTGAAGAACTCGCCCAACAAGTACTTTGTTGTCAACACCCTTCTCAAGCCTTTGACCAAATGGATCAATGGCAACAAGGGCTTGATCAGCGACGAGCAATTGATGAGAGAGGCAGAGATCAAGTTGAAGGCATTGATGGGAATCAACAACAACACGCAAGTCAATGTCGATGCCGGCAGAGAGTTGCTTGATATCTTACAAGGAGCCAAACCGCAGCATACGCCTTCTTCTTTACCTGTTAACGGGTATCCCGCACCTCAGCCACTGCAGCAGCAGTTTATCCAGATGTCGGTCCCTCAACACTTGCAGAGTGTTTACTCAGGCTTCGCCCAAATGCCCCAGTTCTTTTCTCCGTACACTCTGAGTCTGAGCCAGTATCCAATGGTTGCTCCGCCGGAGTTCACTTTGCCGCATTTTGGAATTAATCATGTTCCTTCTGCTCAACAGAGCTCATACGACCCCAACCAACAACGACAAGTACCAGCTCAAGCTAGCCCACAAGTCGCCCCACAAGTACCTTCTCAAAAAACTACTCAAACACCTTTGCACAAGCAAACACAAGCCCCACAAGCACTGAGCAACTCGAAGGAATTATTATCCATTTTGAAAGGACCAGCTCAACCTAGTAGCTCTGAGGTTCCTGAGGCAATGCTTCAAACCAGCTCCCGTCAGAACGTTACCTCGGCTGAAGAGCTCCTACAACTTCTTCACCAAAAGAAACCAAAGGCAGAAGTTTCAGAAAGGTCGGCTCCTGTGGAGACCCGCGCTTATATGCCCAGGCCAGAGACACCTTCTAAGCTGGAGTCACCACCTAAGAAGTTCACTTTGTTGAAGCGTGACAAGTTAGCCACTGATAGCAATGCATCGTCCGCTCTTTTGGAAATACTAGGTAAGAAACTGCGAAACGTCTCTTCACAAACTAACGGAGGTCCCATCGGAGATAATTATGCGATGCCAGATTCTTCCAATGGGAATTTTGCAAAGCAGGAAGAGCAACCGGAAAGGGCATATTCCAGCAAAGCGTCTGCTGAACTTTTAGGCATTCTCAACAAGCAAGCCGAAAACGAACGTGAAAATATGCGCGAGAAACCTAGGTCTGAAAAACAAATACAGCAGCAGTCTTTGTCGCAATCCGCAGACTTGCTCAAAATCTTGCATCTGAAACAGCCAGCATCTATTCCTCAACCTAAAATCTCAAAAGTAGTTGAGCCCCAGTCAAGGCCCATAAGACTCGCTAAGAGAGGCGACGATACAGTACCAGATGATCTCAAAAGCTATCTCCGAGGAGAAAAACAACAGAGTAAGCCCTCTTCTGAATCAGCAGCAAATTTGAGTGCCGGGAACCAAATCTTGCGTCTTATAGGCATTGATGCAGAGGAACCTATCACTGGAGCTGCTCAAAAAGAAGAGCAACAAGTTGACGACTCTGGTGATTTCGATGATTTCGAGAACTTTGAGGACTTTGATGATATACAAAGTCACCCCAGCCACATCCCTCACTCGACCACTCAGGCCTTATTTGATGCACCCAGTGATGAAGAGGACACAAATACAGACACACCATTCCACCATCCACCCACTGAGTCACATAATATTACTGCTGAAATCTTGCCCATTCTTCAGGGCAACAAACCTACACCAAGCTACACCTCTACATATCAAGATACCTATGGTTTACCAAGCGCTGATGCTTTAGGAGGAATGGCAACACATCAACAGAAACACCCTACATCCACCAATGGAGCAGATATCCTCCTGCTTTTGAAGAGAAATTAATCAGATCAAGTATGAATTTTATGCATTGAGTACGAAAATTAAGCTGCACGTAAAATGTGCCTTTAGTCAGCCTCCGAAGAAAAATGCCTGTGCGTTTGTGGTTATAGTTCTTGGATTTTTGGAGACTTGTCTCGCTGAGTTCTGCTTTCTTGATACGCAGGCGTGACCAGCACGCTCAAAGACGAGAGGTTCTTGAGCCTCCTCAACAGGAACAGGAAGCAGTGTCACTGAGATCGTAGGGTCCTTCATGTATATAAATGGCGGGTCTAGAGGCTTGTTTATGGCACCCAGGTATCTCTGCTTCCATGCAGTAACAAATAAATCTTTCGCATTCACATTCAACAGATCCATCACGGTAGGGAGGAACTTGATATCCCATAACATCCTTGATGCTTTGAAGTCATTAGACAGTCTCAGTAGAAAATGCCATTTCAAGCCCAACTTGTATTTTGAGGCTGCCGCGAACTTATCTTTTTCCTTTATTATTTTCCACTGAGTTTCTGGCACAATGCCACTTTCGTCAATATTGTTTAAACTGGAGAGCAACTCCTGAAAGTTTGCCTGGTAAGTTAGGCGCATGTCTGCTTCCACGTATGAAAGTTTTGAGTTACCACAATCTTTAAGTAGGGCAAGCAATCCTTTCTCAGTCACATAGGGACAGCCAGAGAGTACGAGGATTTGGAGATTGGAGTTTCTCAGCGACAATCGTGATTTGAGTGTGTAGAGAAGCTGATCATCAATTTGACGATTGCCTGACAAATCGAGAGCACTTATAGAGGGGATGTTACACAACGAGAGGATCTCCGACGCGGTAAAAGTAGGCATCTTGGAGCCGTCGATGACCACAGAGGCTTCCTTCAAGCCGCTGACAAAAGCTACAAAATCAGGCATGGAAATGTTCGAAAACACGTTGTCCACACGATGTTTCTTGTAGAACGGTACAAGACATGCATTGAGAGCAGTGTCCCGCAAATCCTTCAAGGACGAGTACACCATACTCACACCAGTGTTTGAAGTATTATGACAAGAGAAAGTGGCTTGATCTCCAAACTGCCGGGCGAACATCCTGAAAATCTCGGGCAGATCAGCTCCATTTCTTAGGATTACATTCCATACTGCTTGCCAGCAAGACCACGAGCCTTCCTCTAAATAAGATGGAGCGAGCGCATCGGAATTAGCGCCCACAACTTCAGCACATTTTTCTCGTAACGAGCAGGTGAATGTATTGCGTTTTTTGATGTTTTGGTCAAACAGACTTTGAGCAACTGGGGGAACGTGCATCCACAGGTATGGAGACGCGCCTGAGGCATCGAAGGAGGGCTTTTCGGGTACAAGTACCGGCTCTGCTGGCTTCAAAATTTTACCCTTTTTACGTACACGCCGGCGAAAAGACTTCCTGCTTCCCTGTTTCCGATCATATTTTCGTTTACCGAACATGTGTGCTCAAGAGTAGGATTCGCTATGGACGTATTTAGTGCGAAGCAGTCTACGCAGTCTCATCGCATCGGCATATGCATCGAACTTCTCGTAGTGAACCAGGAAGTCTCAGCCATCGAGGAAAAAGGTAAAGACTTTTGTCTTGAGCACGTTTCACTGTATTTATTCTCCACATAAATTAGTCAATCACCATGAAGCTTGATACCTCGCACATGCGGTACTTGACCGCAGATGACTTCAGAGTTCTTCAGGCAATCGAAATCGGATCCAGAAACCACGAGTTGGTACCTACGCAGATGATTCACTCGATTGGAGGCCTCAAGTCGCCCTCAGGAACCAACAGGGCGCTTGGAGACTTGGCCAAGTTGAAGTTGGTCGCCAGGTTGAGAAACGCAAAGTATGATGGGTTTCGTATCACCTACCTGGGCTACGATTACCTCGCCCTCAAGCTGATGTTGAACAGAAACACCCTCTATTCTGTAGGATGTACGATTGGTGTGGGTAAGGAGTCCGATATCTACTCTGTGAGTGATCCTGACGGACAGCAGAAAGTGTTGAAAATTCACAGATTGGGCCGCACGTCCTTCAAGACAGTGAAAAACAACAGAGATTATTTGAAGAACAAACAAACCTCTAACTGGATGTATTTGAGTCGGTTGGCTGCCGAAAAGGAGTACGAATTCATGACTGTCTTATACGACAATGGGTTCATTGTGCCAACTCCTTACGATTATCTGAGACACTGTGTGATGATGGAATGGATTAAAGGCTACACCATGAAGCATATGAAAAAGTACCCTTCGTACAAGAAGTTGTACTCTGACTTGATGAACTTTATTGTCAAGCTAGCCAACCATGGGCTCATCCATTGTGACTTCAACGAGTTCAACATAATCATTAGAGATCCAGAGGACGCGAAGGATCGTGAGTTCGACTTCGTTGTCATTGATTTCCCTCAATGTGTCTCGATCGAGCACGTGGATGCCAAATTCTACTTCCAAAGAGATGTGGATGGAATCAAAAATTTCTTCGAGAAGAAGTTCAACTATACTCCCGAAGACGACTCTACCATGTTCGACACCGAGGGTTTTGGAGAGGGCTACAAGTACGCTTACCCAGACTTCGATAGAGATGTGCACAGAATCAAAGAGTTAGATGCACAAGTCAAGGCTTCAGGTTGGACAAAGAAGAAGAACAGAGAAGATCGTGACTTGGAAGCTGCCGTGGAAGGTATGAGAGCAGTTGACCTCAGTGAGGAACCAGAAGAGGAGGAGCTCACAGAATTAGAAGGTGATGAAATGGAAGAGTCTGAGCTTGATGAGGAAGAGTATGAAGATGAGCTGGATATCTTGGCCTCGTCCGAAGATGAAGTCGACGAAGAGGAGAATGAGAAGATTATCGAAGCAATTTCGGCCGGTGACAAGAACCTCAAGATGGACAAGCTAGGGAACTACATTTTAGAAGAGTAATATCTGAAGACAGTACCGATGCAAAAAATACCGAAAATAATACGATTTTCTAAATACGAATTAATACATCATCCTTATACTAATGCTTAACGAGTAGCCATACCCTTGGTAACAGCTCTCTTCAAGGTCAACTCAGCCTTTCTGTAGTCGTCACCAGTAGAGTCCTCGATCTCCAAGGTCTGCAAAGCGTCAGACAAAGCAGCCTCGATCTTGTCCTTAGCAGACTTCTTCAACTTGGCAGACAAGACTGGGTCGGTCACGGTGGACTCGACGGAAGCGACGTAAGCCTCCAACTTCTGCTTCTGCTCGTGTCTCTTGGCGAAAGCATCGTCAGCGTTCTTGAACTTCTCGGCGTCAGAGATCATCTTCTCGATCTCGTCGGTGGACAATCTACCGATGGAGTTAGAGATGGTGATGTTGGCAGATCTGCCGGTGGACTTCTCGAGAGCAGTGACCTTCAAGATACCGTTGGCGTCGACCTCGAAGATGGACTCCAACACTGGCTCACCAGCAGACATAGGTGGGATGTTCTTCAAGTCGAATTCACCCAACAAGGTGTTCTCGGAACAGTTGACACGCTCACCCTGGTACACTGGGAACTGCACGGTGGTCTGGTGGTCAGCAACGGTGGTGAAAGTTCTTCTCTTGATGGTTGGGACAGTGGTGTTTCTTGGGACGACAGGAGCGAAAACGTTACCTTGCATGGCAACACCCAAAGACAATGGGATGACATCCAACAACAACAAGTCCTTGGTGTCCTCAGAGGTGGATTGACCGGTCAAGATAGCACCCTGGACGGCGGCACCGTAAGCAACAGCCTCATCTGGGTTGATGGACTTCTCCAATTGCTTACCGTCGAAAAAGTCGGACAACAACTTCTGGACCTTTGGAATTCTGGTGGAACCACCGACCAAGACAACCTCGTCGACGTTAGATCTTGGGATCTTGGCGTCCTTCATGACCTGCTCAACTGGGGTCAAGGTGGACTTGAACAAAGCGGCGTTGATGTCCTCGAATCTGGCTCTGGTGATGTTCTCGGAGAAGTCCTCACCCTCGAACAAGGAGTCGACCTCAACGGTGGTCTGAGTGACGGAAGACAAGGTTCTCTTCGCACGCTCACAAGCAGTTCTCAATCTTCTCAAGGCTCTGGAGTCACCAGAGATGTCGAGACCGGTCTTCTTCTTGAAAGAAGCGGTGAAGAAGTCCAACAAGTTGGTGTCGAAATCCTGACCACCCAAGTGAGTGTCACCAGCAGTGGCCTTGACGGTGAAGACACCACCAGTGATGTTCAACAAAGAGACATCGAAAGTTCCTCCACCCAAGTCGAAGATAAGGACGTGTCTCTCCTTCTCGGACTTACCGGCACCCAAACCGTAAGCAATGGCGGCGGCAGTTGGCTCGTTGATGATTCTCAAGACGTTCAAGCCAGCAATGGCACCGGCGTCCTTGGTAGCTTGACGCTGAGCGTCGTTAAAGTAAGCTGGGACGGTGACAACAGCCTTCTCGACCTTCTTGCCAATCTTGGCCTCGGCAATCTCCTTCATCTTGGTCAAAACCATGGAAGAGATCTCCTGAGGGGAGAAAGTCTTGGTCTCCTCCAAGTACTCAACCTCAATCAATGGGTTTCCGTTGGAGTTAACGACCTTGAAAGGCCAGGTCTTGATGTCCTTCTGAACGGAGTCCTCGTCGTAAGCACGACCGATTAAACGCTTAGCATCGAACACAGTGTTCTTTGGGTTCAAAGCGGCCTGGTTCTTGGCGGCGTCACCGATCAATCTCTCCTCGGAATTGAAAGCAACGAAGGATGGAGTAACTCTGTTACCTTGCTCGTTGGCAATAATCTCCACAGCGGAGTCGTAAGTAGCAACACACGAGTATGTGGTACCCAAATCGATACCGATAGCACCCTGGAAAACACCGTCAGCCATTTTTATAACTTTTTACTTTGTGAGAAAAGGAGAAGGAAGTGTAGAGAGGAAAATAGCGAGATTTAAATGAAAAATTTTTTCGCGCGAATTTTTTTTCAAGCAGAGCTTCGTGCCTGAGGCATAACCGAAAACCCGAACCCCATCGGTCGGTAGGACCAGATTTACGCCGGGGAGTAAGGATCAGAATGCGGCTTCGATTTGACGCCTTATGAATCGGGGCTAATTCGCCAAAAATACAAACTGGAGGAGAAAATTTGGGAGAGAGTGAGCAGGACTTTTTGAAGCCAATAAAAATTCTGATGTTTTTTTGAGCAAAAACCATTGGCAGTCATCAAGGACAATACATCGCAGCCGAGACAACTGCACATTACTTTTTTCGCAGCCGCATCGAAGGACCACGTTTTGCAGCATATAGTGCGCTTCAATAGCCGAATTAGCACTAATAAATTCATTTTAGCTGATAACTTACTGAAAACACTCTATCCTTCTCTACTTGCTACAAAATTCTAACAATGCTCTTCGAAGCATGATTTTTGCTTGTGCCACTTGCTGAGGTTTTCCTGTAAGGGTGATGGTTTGTGGGAAGTCCTGAGTGCGAAATCTGCTGTTCATAGTTTCAAGCGTGACAGGTAACACCGAGATACGGCAATGGGTTGCGTCACGAATCAGTACAATTCTTTTCCCCTGTGGCCCTATTATGGCGCTTACCTCACTTTTCGCCAACCGGATAGTTTCAGTTACTTGGGCAACTTTCTCATTAGAGTAAAAATTGACATTTTCATTTCCATTTCCATTCGAATACTCGTGCATCGTCCTGAGGGGCACGCGGCCCCAGTGGGAGGTTCCTTCTCCTAAATTCCTACTCGCTGTCAGGATTTCATACTCACTTTGAGAGAGTTGTTCTCCTCGAGGAAGGATACCTGACAGGGGGATGGATAGTATATTAATCTGCTCGTGCCCCCTGATCTCGAATGTTTCACCTGAATCATGAACCGCTAGAGAATTATCAGGACCTGTCTTTTCGTTCTCCAAGGAGTTTGTACGCACATTGCTCTCGAAAAGAGTGGAATCATTTTCAGCAATCGAAAGCATAGTACGACCTCCATCTAGCTCTTTTAGGAAAATGTCTAGTTTGCACGCGATTCTGCTCAAAGGCACGCGGATAGAATATCCAAAGTACGCCTCTTCCAGGGCTTGATTTTGGCTGTTGTAATCAGCAACCTGAAATCTTATCACATCAAAGCCTGTGGTGAGCAAAAGCTTTAATATATTTTGCCTGCTGCCTTGTAAAGTGACTCTCCAAGAGCCCGGCGCCAACTTTTTGAAAGAGACGTGGGTTTCAGGTCTCTGGGGACGGATCATAAAACCAAAGCATTTTTTCCATACAGCGATGGCTAGGATGACCTCATGTGTGGTCAAAGAGATTTTGACACAGAGGCTTGGCACCTCGTGATCACTCATAAGTACTTCCAAGGAAAATGTATAGTTCGAAAAGACGAGCACCTCAATGTTGTGGAGGTTCTCCAAAGAATACATATCTTGGAATACTATCAGTGGAGAATTGGGGGACTTTCGATTTGTTAAAGCCAGCAAGAATGGGCAAGTTTTCTTTCAAAACAAGTATTTCAAAGCGGGTACAAAGTAGGCGGCAAAAACAAAGAGTGCAATGTGGGGAAACTGCGCAGTGTTGCAGGTGCGAGTTGCAAAACAGGCAGAATACTTGTAGAAAACGGGCCGCAGTGAGAAAAAATCCATGATTTGAAAAGGAACGACGTAGTAAAATCCAAAATGGTTTATATTCTTTCTCATCTATTGCATCTTGCCAAAGTCCGCGATATCGAGGACTACTTCTTAGGTTGTGATAAGGGTAAACCTCGATTTGGCTGTTCAACATAAACTAAGAAGATCTGAGGATGAAGGGTCCACATTCTCACCCGTGGTATTTTCCATAGGCAGTAAACCTTTCAAAGGGGTTCTGACTCTTGAGCATCCCTTGCCTCGTAAATTCCTTTTGCCACCTCATAAAGAAAACGATACTGATGTATCGTCTGAACCATCATCATTCGGTGGTCACGGAGAGTCTTCACTGTCTCGAATACCATGTCATTCTCAGGGTCTTTTGCGAGATCTATTTTGAGGAAATGGTCTATGGCTATAAACGTACCTGTTCTGCCCACGCCGGCGGAGCAGTGAACCACAGGTATAAGGCTCGGATCTGCTCTCTTTAATGCAGATATATATTTTGAAAGCTCAACAAGGGGTTGTACAGAGCTCGGTGTCAGTGCATCTCTCCAGCCCAGGTAGTGATAGTGATGAACTAGTTTAGAGATGCCACTTGATTCTAGACGGAATTTCGTCAATAAAAATGCAGTACCTTTTTGTTCGCTAATCCAGGTCACAGTAAGGTCGCTGGGTCCGAGATTATCGGCGTTCAATGCCTCTTTCATACACCACGAACCCTCGTGCCTTGTAGGCCAATATCGGAAACACTTCTCATACTCCTGCTCCACCAAGGGCGTGACCATCGCAATCAAAACTGACAGAGAGCCGGATCTCTCTGCCTCCGAAAAACACATAGCCCAAAAGTGGTGGACAGTATTCATCAATGGGCCTTGAGCTGCAATATACTTGTTGTCATCTAGCTTGACAAATGATGCATTCGTGTAGTCAGAACCGCCATTAAGAGAGGGCAAGTGGACTCTTGTCTTATCCCAAGGTAGGACGTTTGCATACCTGTTTCTATCCCTATTTTGAGGGTCAAAAAAGGCGTTAGCACTCCATGGTGATGTGCTTCCCAGAGGCTCTAGGGCTTGCGAGACATGGGCGTCGCAATATCTCGATATCTCTTGAAACCCGGCACGTATCTCCTGTTCGGAAACACTTAAAAACTTAGGCTTGGCCATGATTCTTAATGTAAATATAGCGCGTTCGAGAATGGTGAGCTTTCGGACTTTTTGCCTCCGTAGATCAATATCATCCGCTTGCACGTTGAGATACGCACACCCGACGTCAATTGGTTATGAGCACACAATTCGGTTCACATAACTTGGTACACTTGTTAAGGAGGTATTCGGATATCAGGTGAACTAGCTAAAAATCAAACAATTTGATGGGTATGCAAGTTTGATTTTTATCAGAATGATGAATTCTGTTGCGCGTGTCGGGAAACCTATGTCAACCGAACTACTCAGTTAAGAAGACTTATATAAAAAAGTCTCGAGGACTTTAAGTCTAAGAAATCGAGTTTCATCTTATTGTTCTTGCTTTATATCGGAATCGTTTTTGTAAAAAGTTATTAAGCCATTAAATACTATCTTCAATTGGAAAATGCTTGACTACTCGGTTAAGGAAACCACCCGCAGCTTCAATCTCTCGCCAACAATCTCATCTTGAGGGATAACGCCTGCCGTTTTCAATACTTCTGCCGTTTTGTCAACCACAGTTTTCCAATCGATGGGACTGATGCCAATGCTTTCGTTAAACTTGACGGTTTTGAGCCACTCACGGGCATCGTCAGCAGAGTAGTTCAAGTGGGTGGAAATATGTCTCACGGCTTCATCCGTGTTCTGTAAGAAGTAAGATACACCCCTGTTGACGGCTTTCAAAAACCCAGACAAGTCCTTCTTGCGTGATTCGAGAACTTTTTGGTTGGCTGTGAACACCCACGATGGCCAAGGGGTATAGATCTCGCCGATTCTCTTGATTTCACCCGAGTCGTAGTATTTTTTCGAGGTGAAATGCTCCCACATGAACGCCTCGGAGTCCATTTGCTCGCCAGACTCGCCTTTGTACTTCAAGTTTACCGAGTCTCGCAAGTTCTGGAAGTTGTGCACCACTCTAAAGTCGCTGAAATAAGGCGTAGCAAACTTGTTTTGCAAGCCCAAGACAAATGACATCACGTACGACCCAGAGCCGATCCTCGAAACTCCAATGCGTTTTCCAGCCAAGTCTGCGGCGCTCGTAATATCAATTCTGTCTTTCCCCGTGGATATCGCCCAACAGAGCGGACTTTCCACATACGTTCCCACTACACTGTACAAATCGTTTCCTTTGGAGATATCGGCGACGAAAGCTTCGGTCAATCCAACAGCCACATCTACAGTACCCTCATTCAACAACTTGATGAGTCTTCCTGAACCCTCAATGACGGGGAAAAACTCGATTTCCAAGCCCTCCTCGCGATAGTATCCTTCCTTATCAGCGAGGAACATCGGTGTGGAAAAATGCTCGGGGATATAAGCCACAATCAACTTCGGCATATTCTTTTATTTGCTCAATTTTAAAAAAGGCCTGGAAAAGAAGACCTAAAAAGCGGTTCCAATTGTAATGAGGATGAAATTGCCACTGCCAAGCGAGAGATTATTTGTTGGCGCAGATTGCACATGTACCTCACGTGACGCGAGTATCAGCTACTACATAACTGCATCAAGCGTACTGAAGAAGCCTACCTTGGGTGAACATAACAAGACATTTCAAAATTTTACATTGAATACGATTATCCGAGATGATAAGAAAAAATTCGGCCCCTTAAGAACATCATTTATTGATTCTGCAACAGAGTTCCGTTTGCATTTACTATGACATGGTGGGCGACCTGCAAATGGGGTCGAATTGGGAACAGGGAACGAGTGCACATACTCCTAGATCACTTTAGCAAGCACAGTCTGATGCGGTGGAGCGCTGATTGTTTCCGCTCAAATCGATTCTACCTGCTTCGCTTGGCACTGACGTATCTTGTGACGCTGGCTTGGCCTCTGGAATCTTACTGCCTATGGCGACAAACACATCATTCACGTTATGCGATGACTTGGCCGACGTCTCGAAAAACAACAAACCCTCTTCCTCGGCGAGCGCCTGGCCCTCCTCTAAACTAACTTTTCTCACAGACTCCTCCGAGTCATTCTCATTCGCAACAAGGTCAAATTTGTTTCCGACCAAAGCGATGGTGATGTCTTTAGATGCCTGCTCGTGTAGTTCCTTGACCCAGTGACGAGCTTTTATGAAGGACGCTGGCTTTGTGATATCATACACCACCAACGCCGCCTGTGCGTTTCTGTAGTACATGGGCGCCAAAGACGCAAACCGCTCTTGGCCCGCGGTATCCCAGATTTCGTATTTAATCGTTCTGTCGCCGACAGTACACTTTTGTGTCAAAAAAGCAGCGCCGATAGTGGGCTCCTTGTTCTCCTGGAAATCGTTGCTGACAAACCTTAGAACCAACGACGATTTTCCGACGGCGGCTTCGCCGAGAAGTACTAATTTGACAGACGTTGTGTTTCCGATGGCATTCATTGTGTAAATATTTGCAGATGTGCTCCTCGTAGTGATTAGTGACAGGAGCTAACGATCCAGATTGACAGTGGCGTATGGGATTCTTTGAAAGGGCCACACTATATAGATCAAATAAACTTTCGATCCAAAGCCACTAGCTTGAATTAAAATTGAGCCACTCGAAAATTCAGGCTATGAGCTTGAAGATATTATGGGTATAATTTGGTTAACCGGGCGTTAAGAAAGGAACTCTTTCGGATTTGGTGATGTGAGGCTGCTGTGTCTATCGTGGCCTGCCCCGTGACTTTTTGAGATGCGCACGACGGATCGCCTCGGTGAGTCGGTGATAAGAAATCTCGCATTTGGACCGGTGCACCAGCCACAGTGGTCCTTCGGCTGCGAAATCGCCCGATCTTCGATTTAATGAGGTCCAAACATCATTATTCAGAGGAAAGCGAAAATTTCACACAGGTGAAAATGTAAAAATGAGCACTGAAGCACATATATCTCATACACCAGGCCAAAGGATATTTATCAAGTCTCCTTGACTTTTGGTAATGCACTTAGACCTTCTCTGCCACCCAGAAATCGCATTCGTAGATGAACTTGGAAGACGCCCGCACATCGCTGCTGTAGGTGGTCAGGATCCCCGAGGAAAAGTCGGTGATTTTAAGCCCAATTTTCTCGATTAGCTCGAGAAGTTCGTCTCGCGAAAGCTCGAGACCCTCCATTGTAGCTGGCACTGCCACGGGATCCTCGCCATGTTGCGAGGATTTAGCTACAACCAGCTGTGTCTGATCACCCTCATAATGCCAATGTAGTGGCCCCACGTTTAGCCACTTGCCGCCAGGTTTGAGGCAGTGGCGAATGCTTTTCAAGTAGTCGATCACGTTGTGTGCCGTGTCGAGGAAAAAGCACGTGGCAACGATATCGAACACTTCGCAGTTCTGGTTGCGGAACTCTACTGCAGAGGCATCCTGGCTATACGATTCGCTCTCGGCGAGCCCGGGAGGCCCGTACAAATCTACAAACGAACCCGCGGTCATCGACATGAGCTCCAGCACTCTGTCGATTTCCTGCTGCGTGTCCCCAAACATGGAAAGGGAGCTTTCGTCAGGCACAGAAACGGGGCGCACCTGGAAGAGCCGGCGCGTGACATGCGACAGCGTGTGGATGAAAGGGAATATCGTGTGGCTGTGTGTCATTGAAATGCGATTGAGAAGAAATCCCAGAGCGAGGAGCATGTGGTAGCTGACCTCGTTTCCTTGGGTCCAGAACCCGAGCTTCACGAATTCGTAGACGAGTCTACCGAGGCCGCATCCGGGCACTAATATCTTTGCTGAGCTTCGCTGCTGCTCCGGGATCATTTCGCAGGCTTTGGATATTAATCTGCTGTATGTCTTCTCCCTTTCCTCGGTCCCCTCGGAGCTCCACTCACGGGCTACTTGAAGAAGAGTGGAGCGGACTTTATCGTAGTCGGCGGACAAAGGCTTGGCCCATACCGAGGGATCAGCCGGGATTCCCCAATCGGCTGCCGCTGTTTTTGCCAATTCCTGAGTGAACGCCTGATTTATCTCGACACATTGCGTCAAGTCCCGAATCAGGTTGGGGAAAAAAGGCAAGAGCAGTTGTTCTTCAGTGGTCAACGACGTGTATTTGACGGACTTGGGCCTCACCACGCGCTCATACTGATATTTGTGAAAAGAGTGAAATGCATTGAGCGTGGCAGTAACAGCCCTGTATTCTTCATCCATGCTTCCAGATGCGTGTTATTGTGAATTCACGCGTAGCTGAATCGTGCATCTTGCCAGTTCTACGCGACCGGCACACGCACCGGGACTTGCGCACTATGGTGATTAAGAGGCAAACTGATCTTTTTATCATTTATCAAGATTTTCAAGTTTTGAGATTGAAATCATAGTAATTTAAGTGAATTTCTGTGCGAAGTGAATATATGTGTCGATTGTTTTCAGGGATGCGAGAATTAAGCCAATACTGGAAGCTCATCTTCTTTCAAGAGCCCATGGACTTGCAAGGAAAGTAAGTCCACTTCGAGGGGAGCAGCATCAGCGGGCACGTCCGTTACCAGACTTGGTGTGTCAGACCCAGATTCTCGCATTCTGGGGTAGTGTGCCTGGGTAAAGTATGTACTATTGAAGCTTTCGATGCATTTTTCTTCTAGGCCAATTCGCTCCAGAAACTCTGTCCGGGTGGCATGGATATCGGTGATAGAATCCTTCCAATCCACAATGTTGTCTATCGGATAAAGTCGCCTCACTTTCTCGTTGTAGACTAAGTTTTTGTACAAAATACCGATTCGCATTTCGAGAAATGAATTGACCCGGATCGCGTATGCCGCAAGATGTTTAAGCTCATTGAAAATACGCGAGTACGCTTCAGGTGCCAAACACTGTGTACCAGGAGTGTCCAACGAATAGAAGACGTTGGCATCGCAATTGTTCGGAAACACGTCCAACATCAATGGAGAATCAAAATCTCGAAGAAAGAAGAACCTCACCTGAGGCACGACAGCATACGCAGCTTTGCGAAAAAGTCGGAAGAATAAATTCAAAACCCTTTCTAGTGGATCCGTGGATCTGCTGACAGTCAAGAGCCTGCTAGGCCCTAGATTAGCCCACTTGCGGAACATGGTGAAAAGCACATCCAGTTGATACAGTAAATTCGCCAAGTTGTTGTTGACGGCAGGGATATGCACTCTGATAGACTCTTGACAGAATTCCCACAATTCCTCATATACTTCAACAATGAACTCAAATGTGGCAGCATTCCGTATCTCGGTGGGTTGAACGGAACCGATTGCTACCCCTAATCTGTGCAACATAACCTCGTACTCGTTCAAAAAAGCGGGGTTGTATGCCGGTAAATATAGTGTTCTGACAACATTTGCGACTAGATGTAAATGATAAGGCACCAAGAATGGAGGCGCGATCCCCTTTTTTTTACATAGCTGCAAAGAGTAGCTGAGGACCGAAAACATTCCATCTCGAAAGCATATCGTGGAGTCTAAAGTGGCCTCAGGGTCGTAGATAGACATGAGCGATAAAATATAGGACACAGATGACGCCAAATGTGTGTCGCTGTTCTTGTTCAATACGGATCTGAGGCCTTTGATCACGGCCGCATAATGCTGGATCAGAAGTGTGAGAAGGGTTTTCCGAGACTTCTCCGCTTGGGCAGCCAGGCTTTGAAGTTGGGCCCTACGGCCTCGGAATACATTGGTGATAAGGTAGTTCGTGGTAAGATTTGTGAGACACAGAAACATGACGCTTTCCTCGCATGCCTTGTGAAAAAAGTAGCCCAACCACATGTGATAAAGCCCGCGAATCCCTTGCAACAGAGCTGTTCCTTGTACAATGAGCGGCCCGATTTCCGCGATGTACTGTCGAACACGTACATCATAATTCATATCCACTGGGCGCAAAACATCAAATTTTCGGACTGCTTGGATCGCATTTGGAAGCATCTTCGCCGATGATTTACTATACACCTTTCGATACATCGAAACCATGCCATAGCCACGCATATCCCCCTCGGATATCACATTCGCATCAGCTTCCCGCGGGGCACCTGGAAAAATCGACGAGGAGTGACGTTTCCCCTGAAATCCATCAGAGCCGTGGACAGAATACACAGGATAAATAATTTCCTGGTCTTGTTCTGCGAGCAAGTTATCAAAATTTTGCGTCACCTCGAACGAATACCTGTGTGGTTCACTCCATGACAGCGTGGAGTCTAAAGCTGGACGGTCGGTCATGGGTGAGGCAGGTTTTTGATACATGTCAGCAGCTGGGTCCACATTGATTTGTTCAAAAGGAGAGGGCGAAGCGTACCGATTAGGCACTGGAGTGTATCCTGAGTGGTATCCGATGCCCCCACCGTTCGAAGTGGTGGTACTAATGGGAACACCAGGGTACAGTAGGCTTTGCGAAGAAAGTGGCATGTTTCGTGGCATATTTGGAAGCAGCAGCCTTGCTAAGTACTCCGACAGAGGTGGGCCAGATTTTCCAACTAAAATTTCTGTGTTCTCTTCTGTTATATTCTCTGATCCGTGACTCGTATCCACATGCTTCCCGTGACCAGTTGGACTCAGTTCTAGAGAAAGGCTCTCCATCAGCTGTGCGGTATTTTCAGTAGCATCCGTGGATGAAAGTTGGTGTGAAGCCCTACGAGCCTCATATTCCCGTTTGGCCTGTCGAAATTCGTCAAGTTGCGCCGGAGTATAGTCGAGGTACTCGCAACGAGCATTATGCTTTACGCAGTTGGAGCACAGAGGGAGCGTTTCCAGGCATTTCACTCTTCTGCGCTTGCAAGTGGCGCATCCGAGTTTCGAGTTTCTGTGTTTTCTGCGGCGGGGAGCCATCAGTTCTTTCAGCATTTTAGAAAATGGAGATGAGGACTTTGTTATGAGTGGAACACCCCAGGATTCTAAGATCCCGCGGAACAATGGCGGAGACGCACTCCGCGCATAGTTGTAGGGACGTGCATACAATTCCGCGTCTGTTGAATACGCAAGCCCGCTTAGCCGAGCCCAACCACAAGCCGAACTCAGAAGTCGTGTCTACACAAGAATTTATAAGTGTCAGAAGAAGAAGACTTGCTGGAGATACAGTTGAAGTGAAGATGTGAAATATGTTCATGCGAAAACATATACAAGTCGATGATGTCCTGCCAAGCAACAATCCTGGAGGCTATGTTCACCGCGATGTCATTGCGGTGCATGCAAGATCACCAATGATGCGGAGGTCGCTCTCACTATTTTACGCAGGTCCACGCGCAAACCAAATCTCGGGTGGAGGCAAATTAGCTTACACTCGTCGCACATCTTGAAAGTTGATAAAGCAGGCAAAACCACTTTCCACAAACTACGTAATTCGCATTTTAAATGTGTTTGTTTCTAGACACTTCCACATAAAACGTAAGCTTTTTTTATCGTACAAGCGGTTGGCACCGCGCTGCAGGAAGGCACTAGACCGCCCAAAGCGCTTTTAAAGGCGAGAAGTTGCGCTTTCATCATCTTCGACAGCTTCGAGAATCGGCCATCAAACCTGCCCAGGAATTGTTCGTAGAACACCATTAAGAATTCATGGGGCATTACTTGAACGGTTTCTTGAGCTGTTGGAGATTGCATCCCTACTGCTTAACAAGTTGTCAATTCGCACGCTCAACTTCTCATGGGGAATGGCCGGAAGGCGATCTAGCTCGTCAATTTTCTTGGCACAATAGAGCTCGACAATCTTTTTAGGATTGAAATCATGGTTCGACAAGCCAAGAGAGTAATCAAAGCTGTAAGGCTCGTTTTGCAATGATTGATGCTGTCTCTCCGTTTCCAGATGTATCATGTCTGCAGTCACGGAATTAGCATACAAATCCTCGGGAAACGGAATGTTATGGGCTGCGAAAATCGTGCGCGAAACGGTCTCTATTTGCTTCTCGCGCACCTTCAATTTTGCCGGCAAAATTTCAATGATATCGCTATGGTCCCACGACTGAGATATATTTTTAGGTACAGCCCGAATGAACTCATCATCAAGCACAGATTGCTTGAACGCGTGGCACGCTAAAAGTTGCAGTCGGAACTCAAAGAAACGAACCGTCCGCATTAGATTTTGCAAGATCGGCTGCAAAGAGTAATAAACTTCATCATCTAGGCGATCTGGCTTATACAACTCGAAGTTAACCTTTGTACATGTAACGTTACATGCATCAGCAAGTAAAACAGACTTCAATGGAGAAAAGGAGTGTGTGAGACATTTTGCGAGAGCATGATAAAACATGTACATTGTCCTTTTCAAAGGATTGGTTTTAGAGCTCAGGTACATTTGCTCATCAGGATACCGATAAAACCATTCATAAAGCATTTCGAAAAGGAGATGTGGTGAGACGAAGTGAATGTTTTGATCATTTTCGTAATTATTTTGAGCTTTAAGCTGACTGTTGTATTCAAAAATTCGGGGATAGTATTGCTCAGTCAACATATCAAAGAACTTGCCAAGCTCGTGGAAATCATGCCGGAAGATCGGGTCACATATCACTCCGACCAACCCTTTGTCTAGATTATAACCATCTTCGTGAAGATTGACGAGCTTATCCACAAATGCCTTGTACTTTTGGAACTCACTCTCCAAATTTTGCACAACTTTGAAGCTGTAGTCAGGGTAAATAGACTGGCGCAGAAAGTTTTCGAGTAGCAGAAACTCTCTATGCATAGCAAAAACAGGTAAATCCTTTGTAATGCACTCAGTCATGGAGTTTTTCATAAGGGCGAGCGCCCCTCTGATCATGAGACAAGATGTATCCAAATTTGATTGAGGATTTGTTAGACATGCCCATGCAGAGAACAAGGACATGCGAGCAGTAAACTCGGCACTGTATAAGTTAATCGAGTTCCGCAATTCCGCAATGAACTTTCCGAATGTGATGTATGACTTAGCAGTAAGAGTATCTAGATCATCTCTATTGTAAAAAAATCTGAGATACCTTGCTCTCGTCGTTATGCTTTCTGATTCCACTGACGTACGCGATGAATCCAGTTGCGGGGAATAAACGACATCACCATTAACAATTTTTCCTGATGCTCTCATGAGAATATTGATTGACTTGTCGATGAAGTAAATGAAGAAAAGCTCAAACACAGTGGCTCTTAAAAGGGTCTCCGTCCATAACTTACGAAACTCATGCTCGCGGACCACTGGGGGCATGAAGTTTGATTTCAAACTAGTTTTGAAGCGTATGTGCGCGTCAGTCTGCTTCAAGTCGTTCACGGCATCTTCAAACAAGTCTTGCTGTAAGTGAGGTGGGACTCGGAGTATCTCAAACTTTGTGAGCTTGGACTCGCAATTTGGGAGAAACTTTTCCTTCGGCGAGCTCATTGCCGACGGGGATGCCTTTTTCGAGACCATACTATGGAATGCGGATGCTGCTGATACATTAGAGTCTTCCGATGCAGGAGAAGCCCCCTCAGCATTGGGTTTGCTGTCAGAGGGACTGAATGAACCGGTCGAGAAAAATGGATTCTTGAGCTCGAAGCCATTACTCGGAAGCTGCAGGCTGTGATCCCAGGAATCAAAGTTGGAGGGTACATGTTGCTCTAAAGGACCCAAATCGCGAGTGAACTGGCGGAAAGCATTTGAGTATATAAAAGAGCGAATGTCAGTTGAGACACTTCCCGATGACTTCCGACTTTCTGGAGCAGATTCTCTGATCCTGATTCTCTTCGGGCGTTCTCGTTTCCCAGAGAGTGCTTCCCGCAGAGCCTGCTCTGCTTGATTCTCACGAATACCAGAATGAGTATGCAAGGTATCTCCTTTTCTGGCGATTGAAAAATCGGACTTTATTGGTTGTGACAAACTTCCCACTTCATTAAGTGCCGGACCACTTCCTCCCTCAAGAGACCCTTTAGATTGGGGGGTACCGAAGAGCAGCGAGGGCCACGACCGCACCCACGGCTCTTCATCTGTAGACGCGTATGGTTCCAGAATAAGACTCGACTCTTGTGTAGATACAGATGTCGATATATGTGCCGGTATAGAAGCGCCGGGCTGCAGGGCCACCACCGGAGGAAAGAGCGCTGTGGATTGAGCGTGCTGATATCCTTGCATATGCGTCTGTAGAGGAACATGAGGGACATGCCCTGGCGGAGTTTGATACCCATAATCCACAGGAATGTAAACTGTTCCTTGCAGCACAGGCGGCACGCGAGAAAAGTGAGGAACATGAGGCTGAGGCATACGCGAGGGGTGGAAATGCATCTCATGAAGTGTATTATAAGGCATGGAAGACGACGACGGAAGTGCGGGCGGGTACGCTGGATTGAGAGGACGCGTCGCAACCATTTGCTGGTGGTGCCACAAGTTAGGAGGCCGATGGAACGGCGGCACATCGACGTTCTTGACCATAGGAGATACCGCCAGTGCATTATTCAGGTTCACAGGCACATGTTGCGTCTGCCGCCTGAGCATTTCATTTTTGCGTCGAATGTGTTCCAATCTGTCTCTCGGGAAGTCCAAATACCCACATCGGAGGTCTTTCTTCTTGCACTGCAAACAGCTCGGGAGATCCTCGCTACACTTTACGCGCGTGGCTCGGCAGTTTGGACATCCATCTTTCGAATTCTTGTGGCTTCTTCGGCTGCGTCGCTCTTTCATCGGTGGCGCCGGTTGGGTGGGGCTCTGATGCATGAGGATGGCAGCAATTAATTACAAGACTGGCCTGGAAAAATAAGAAGGGTGTGTTTATGTTCGGAATAATTGGGAGGATATATGTAACTAATACGTCGGTCTGTAAACGGGCGGCTTGGCCGAGAAGGTCCTACTGCGGTCAGAAATATCCCGAGATGCGGCGTCAGAAGCTTCACACTGTGGAGAAATTCAACGCATCGTGCGCCCGCAAGATAAGTCTCCGAGGGCCCGCCCGGCAGATCTAAAATCAGGCCGCGCGTGCGCAGGACATAGTTACGCACTCGAAACGGTCGCCGAATGACACATGCAGCTCATGCTGGCCGTGCATGGATACCACGCGGCGGCCAGTAGCCGAGCCCCACCCACCTTATTGCACTCTGCGCCGCTCAATCGAGTCCTAGGAAATAATCGCCATGTGTTTTAATTAGTATTTAGTTATGTACGGATTTCGTTTATTACTTTCAGATAGCTCTGGGTGTGCGGACCAACTTGTGGAACGAGTCCATCTTTTCCCTCCTGGCCTCGCAAACCTCGGAGTGCTTTACTGTTGACCAAGTAAAACAGGAGCCTATTGTGATTGCTTCTTTCATATTGTGACTCAATACCCTCCGGGGGCATCTAACACGCAAATCGCTTCCTGCTGTTTCGTGTTCGCAGATCGAGAAGCGTCGAGTACTTGATTGGTTTAGTTTGGGGAAGGGGGGCTCGGGCTATGCCACAAGCTGTAGTTTTTTTTTCTACAAGCCCATTCTATTGTTTTTGCCAGGCTCTTTCTTTTCACGCTGGGCTCATCATATTTCGTCGGGTGATTCTTCAAATGCAGCCGCAGCCGCAGCTTACCCCAGCCTTCGCTACTTGCACATAGAACCGCCGAAAAGGCTCGCCAGGAGCACGAAGCAAGCGAACGTTTGTCTTGATGTGTCAAGAAGCTGAATCTTGCAATATTGAGTGCGAAACATCATGTCTCTTCAGTTGCGTTTGGAATGGCTTGTATTTGCAAACATGACCTCTTGGCGCAAACACTGAATTCCAAAATGTGCGATGTTAATTCACCTAGCTTATATTTCGTAGTCCTCGGAAAACCCCGTGCCATGTATGTCTGCTAAATGGCGCATTGTTGGCCTGCCGTGGGGGCAATTCCAAGGCCTGTCTAAGGTAGCCAAATTCTTTACAACGCGTTCCATTGTTTGTGTCGATAGCGCCAGGCCGATCATAATGCTCAGTCTGCATGCACGCAGGGCAATCATTCGGTCGATTTTAGTACAGCGGCAAGACGACAATGCGGATCGATGCGTTGTTCCCAGACCGTCTAATTTCACCCCGTTTACGGAGCTCCTGCCAGCGCCTTGCTCGTGCAATTTTTGCACAAGTTCGTGCAAATCACTGACATCAAACACCACATTTTTCAGGACGGGGATGCCTTTTAGCCTCACTCTACGGCCTGGTGCCGCCTCCTCGATCTCTTCTATGACAAAACCGTTCTTTCCTAGATGGTCCGCAAACTCGAGGATGTTCATCTCTTCAATTGGCGAGAGCTCGAGGTCCTGTGGCACCACTAGTGGCTGTGATTTTAGAATTAGGTTGTTCATCAACCTTTCGTAGTTGTAAATTTCATCCAGAGCATGCTGGTCCACAATGAATATCTTGCCTTCATGACTGACAAGAATGAAACCCGAGTTGAATTGCCCGACAATCTCCATCTTTGTGAAATCTTGCTTACGTATTTCCGTGGACTCGCTGATATCCTGAACGCGGGCGAGGCCGTTCTTGGCTTTTTTGATACCGGTTTCACATGCCAAATACGTTTTCGCGTCCTCTATTGTAATTTTGAGCGAACTTTGGACACCCTGAAGCTGATCCGCGTCACGCTTTTTGGTCTGAGATGCCTCAGCCACAGGCTGTATTATTTCACGAGTTTTCCCAGGATCTACACCCTCATCTTTTGTATATTCCAACTGCTGACTTCTGCTGTCATGGAATTGTTCATCTCCAGAGTTCTCGTCTGAGTTGCTCAAATTAACGGGGTCGTCCCTCTGAGGCACACTATTCCCCTCGTCGTTGTCTCTGTTTGGCAAAGGGTCCTTTGCCTGACTTTGTGTACTTTGTGCCAAGAAATTCGAATTTTTCTCTTCATCATCTAACAAAAATAACTCTTGTGATAGCTTAGCCGGGTTTACTCTGGGTATCAGCGGAGAAGCAGGTAAAGAAGAGGGCTTTCCAAGCCCCGCATTAGGTTTGAAAGGTGAAGAAAAAACGAGTTCTTCTGCATTAAGATCATCGAAGTTATCCACATCTTCGTCATCTCCACCGCCGTCTTCGTCGCCATTGTCTTCGATTTCGAAAGTAACGCGTTGCACATTTCCCGCAGACAAGTTAAGGGCTTCTGACGAGTATGATGTGTTCTGTTTGCCGTCGATTTGAGTGAACTCGAAATTCTCTTTATTTTCATCATCATTCTGAGACACTTCAGGCACATCTAGAAAGATCTTTGTAACTTCGAAAGCAGGTTCAGAGTTCGAGATACTTCCGGCACTCTCTTCCTCTTTCTCTTTCTCTTCATCCTTATCATGGTCTTCATGGTCTTCATGGTCTTCATGGTCCTCATGGTCCTCATGGTCTACATCGTCTTCATCGTCTTCATCGCCGTGTTTGCTTTCGTTTGTAGCACTTACAGATGAAAGCAGTTGATTTGTTTTGACAGAACTGCTACCAGAATGGAACAGATCCAAACTTCTCTGCTCTGACGTGCTCTGCTGAGCTCCCATGATCACCACACCCATTTGACTTTTAGGCACAAAATTGTTCCTTGCCTCGTAAAACGTTACTAGTTCTTCTCGTATGACATCGCAGATCAAATCTTCACATTGCATCATGACAACGCGTTTATCAGGGGTAACATTCACATCCAACAAAGAGCTAGCTAACTCGAGGTCGATTACGTACACTGGCGACTGCGTAGTGTTGAACGACTTGTAGACTTCGTTTATAATTTTGCCCACCTTTTTATGAGTAACGGGTCTTTTGTTAATGCTGAAGTACTGCCTATCCGTAGCAGCCCTACCCATGCCAAATGAGCAATCGGAGATCATACCTTCGAGTTTTATGCCGAGGGACATGGGGACACTCGACATGTTGAGTTTGAAGCGAGCATCAAATTTGTCGACAGTTATCTTTAGAGGAATTAGACCATGAGCCCCGTTGCTTCCATATACCGTGGTCAAGACATCAGAAACAGTGGACTGTCCACCCTGCGTGCCCATGACCATGGACTTCTTCCCTGTAGAGCCACTGATGTTGAAAATAGTGAAGCGAATGTTCGTGTATGCAAGTAAATATGCCTGTAGTAAATGAAGTGTTTTAGTGTATTCTCTCTTGGCGTGTTTCACAAAGTTTTTCTGCCTCACGGGCCATCCGTGAAAGAGATCGGTAACGGTGATAGTCGTACCCTTCTTACCCATAACCAGCAGATTTTTCCCCACAAGAACGCCCATGGAATCGTAACTAAGCTGTGTACCCCTTGGGAATGTGGCAGCTGAACACGTTTGTACTTTTACTTGTGCCACAGAGCATAGTGAGCTCATGGCCTCGCCTCTAAATCCAAGAGTGGAAACAGAGGTCAAGTCCTCAAAGTTCGTGAGCTTAGATGTGTGATGTTTCAAACAGAGCGTTTCAAAATCGGAAACATCGATTCCACGACCGTTATCAGAGACCTCGACGGAAATTGTGCCGTGTCCATTGAAGGTAATCTCGACCTTGTCGCACCCGGCATCGATAGCATTATCAACCAATTCTTTCACAACGGAGGTGAGGTCGACGATCACTTGGCCAGACGTGATTTTCGACACGTCCGTTGCACTTATGGACGCGATCGACATTATTTTGTATATATCAAGTGAAGCGATGTTTGACAGAATGCGTATTAAATTATCTGTAGATCGAACGATGGGGAGAACGCGTCAGGAATAGCTGGCAAGGCTGGGGTAAAAAGTTAAACAAATGCCTTTCCAAGCAACAACGGCAATTTTGAGAAGCTTAGTTTGGGAGCTAAACTTGACAAAGTTCTTTCAAATTATTGAAGGGAACAATTTTTTATTCGGAAATATGCTAAGTTTTTTAGTCTATTCGTGCTCTTTTAAAATCGGACCTATCTTGAAAGCAACGCGCGTCTCAATCGGATCTTCATATATACGTCATTCCTGTGAGGCTTTTCACCTAGTATAATAATCCACACATGACAGATTTTGGACTATAGCTTCAGATGGACTCGGTTACTTTAGAGGGAGTGCTCCTCCAGCTACGGGACTTTTTGGTATTGTGGATCACCCAGATCGTATGTCAGAACCGAATCTACCCGGAGAACGCGTTTGAAGAGAAAAAGTACTTAGATCTCATAGTCTATCAAAGCCGTGTTCCGGCTCTAAACGAATATTTCAAAATGTTCTCCAATGAAATGATCTCGGTGCTTGTGAATAAGGCAGGTGGCGGGAAGGTGCACGATGTCGTTGTGCTCGTTTATCAAGAAGCAAGTTTGCGCATCACGAAGCGGTATATTATAAACTTTAGCCAGTTTGTGGGCTTGGCCGACCAAGTATCGTCGCTTGAGTTTTTGAATAAAGAATCCGAGGTTCAACTGGCTCGCCTTGACCTTCCTGAAATGACGTGGGGCAGCATATACACGTATCTCCGGAGCATGATGTTTTTCCATATTGAGGAGCTAAAAAGAACACAAGAGGCCTCAAATAACGACCTCTTCTTCAAATTGCTTCTTAATGCGGACGACTCGGCGAATCTATCATCTGAAAACGCAAACTGGATCAAATTAACATCAGAACAGAGTACTTCAAAAACCAAGTACGTCACGTTGGGCGAGATGTCTGTCGGATTTCTCTGCTTTGAACTTCACAATGAGTACGTTCTATAGAGTGAAGAAAGTTTTGCTACGAAAGAAGTGACAATCATTATATCACATTAGAGCAGATAAAAGCACATTGAAACCCTAGTTAAGCTTATTGTCAAGACCCATAAGGCCTTTCAAGTTCTCGTACATGAAGTAACTGATCGAGACTGCGGGTGCAACTTTCGCCAAATTTGGAACCAAGCCTTTGAACAAGCCTGGAGCTCCCTCTCGCTCGATGGTTTTCACCAACACATCCTTAAACCCGTTGTATCTGTAAGGATGGGCGTAAGTACCTTGCGCCTGTAATCTGGTACGTAGAAGATTGACCGGGTAGACGACAGTCGCACCAAACGTTCCTGAAAGAGCTCCCAAACTCAAAATAATGTAGTTTGACAACTTCACTTCATCTTCTGGAATACCCATCGATTTGGCTTGTCGTTTTACAAGCAAAGCCTTAATGGTGCTGAATGTTCCCAAGTCCAAGGCGGCGTATGGAAAGATACCACTCGTGCCAACCAAAATTCCTCTGTAGAATATTCTGAGGCCGCCCTCTTTGTACATGTTTTTGGCGGTCTGGAGCAATAGCTCGTTACCTCTGACCAGAGAGTCGAGGTTGGAGCACTGCAAGCGAAATTTCAATGTGTCAATGGGGTACACTGCAAACTGGGAGACAACACCACCTATTCCACCTGCGAAGTATGTGGATACCCGTGATAGTTTAGAGGTGTCATCAACACCTTCGATTCTGGATAAGAATCTCTTCGTGGCCTCGAAGGAGCCGAATTTCATCGCTGATTCTGGAAAGACTTTCACAACATTCAAACCGTTACCCACATAAAAAGCTTTGAATCCACCTTGCTTCCAAAGTGTGCGTGCCGCTTGTATTATGGGAGACCTGATCGTGCGTTTATGCGGGGCATCGGCTGCATTTTTGGAGCTTTCTAGCTGAGCTTGCGCCAAGGCTTTTCTGGCCTCATCTATGACATGTCGCGAGGCCCCAGAGGCCACCTCCTTCTCTATTTGCATCTTCGACCGCAAAACTGTCGACGATAAATCCGTCCTTGCGATCAAGAAGACTTTGATTCTGTCGAAAGGAGCCGTACAGGTACGTGAAACAACTCCTGAAAGGCCTCCTGCAAGAAAAAAGCCAAAACCACTGAGAAATTGGTTGATCAAGGTTACATCACCATCAGAAGAAAGATCTAATTCCTCGGCAATGAAGGTGAATGCAGTGGCTATACGAGATCCATCTAAACGAGGCATCAACCTCAAAAACTCCCGAAACTCATCGTACGTAATGTAACCGTGATTGTTAGAATCAATTTGTTGAAACATGTGGTCCACAATGTTTCTGGAAGGGCTCATGTGTAAGGTTTGCTTTAAGTAGCGAATGAAATCAGACTTGGTGAGCTTCCCATCATTATCCTGATCAATCTTATTAAAGCCCTTGAGAATCTGGGCATCTGTGGTGGTAAGATAAAGTTTGAAATCATTGAAATCAATCACTTTGTCCTTGTTGTGATCAAACGAATGAAAAACCTTCTCAACTAAATCCGGGTTCGTTGCAATAGGATGGTTGAGGGACTTGATTGCCCTCTTGAAGTCCTGGAGAGTGATCTCACCTTTGTTTTTTATATCTAGCTTGTCAAAAAGCTTGAGATAATCATCATTCTTTTTCGGCAGGTCCGACATGATGCATTTAATGAGGCTTTATAATTAGTTAAGAAATGAATATGCTGGATGCAAATGGTACGCAGCGGTGCGGAAAAGAGCAGCGATGGGGAAAGGTAGCTATGGGATATAAAATATAAACGAAGGAAAAGCAGCTGATTAACAATCTGCAATCTCTCAATATTCAAAAGAATTGGTTTGTGGCGCGATGTTGAAGGCTGACCGATGGATTCTAAATGTGGGTTGTGGGTATTGGCTGTTTTTTTCCAGCTTGGCTGATGCCAGAAGGTCAGCGAGATTTTTGTGATTCTTCTTGCTTTTAGACCTGCTGGTCACGTGTGCCCCGGGATGGCACCCGGGACGCGCTTCGCAAAGTCTCCCCACTTGCCAAGTTCATTTTTTTTTCTCTTTCAAATTCGAGCAAGGCAAATCCTCGCATTCTCTCTCATAATCTCAAGGTTCTCTTGGAGTTTGCTTTTAATGGAAAATGAATTTCCTTCTCAGGTGCTTCTCTCATGAAGTCCCAATATTCATCATCGGCCCGCGTTCTGTTACTTTGCACCCAATGCAAGCATGCCAAAAGCAACAGGCATGAACTGCACAACAGTCGTAGAAAAATTACCTCACACCAACATAAAGATATCCTCCGAGATGTCTCCAAGCAACTCTTTGATATTCAATATGATCTTGTCTAGCTCTTTGGTAATTGTCGAAGTCACCAAAATGTATGAGTAGAGTAGAACATAGTCCTCATTCTTGAGCCCCACGCGCTCAAAACCCTTCTTCGACCTGAACTCATTAAGTTTGAGAAGCATGCGGTCCCTTGCATGTTCTGTGGATGCGGGCTTAGTTGGCAAAGGAAATCCAAGAGCCATTGCACTAGCAACCATATAGAAGATCAAGAAGATTCGATGCTCGAGCTCTTCTCTCTCACTCGCTAAGTATTTGAGAACAATCTCCTCATTTGGCAGTAAGGTGGTGTCAACTCGAACCATCAATTGCAAATTCAGGAATGCGTCTAGTATAGCTGATGTCCCCCTTAGAAGCTTTTCGTATGTCTCCTTGGGAAATCTGCCTTTTAGACGAAACTCAACAGGAGCTTGCTTTAATAAGGTTTGGCATTCAATGAGAAGGTCTCTCGTTCCTCTGAAGTCTCTGAGACCAATGAGAGTTTTGCCATTTTCGGACTCTTGGTAGTCCATAGGATCACTATTCCATATGACACCCATACGAAGCCACAAGATTGTCAATCCTGACTTCAAGCGTGCACGGGCGGGATTGGGGAGGAAAAAATTCGCTAATATGAGAGCCCAGACGATTCCGATGGATACTGCAATGAATCTGTGGATTGCAATCTGCCCAATTATGGGCAGATCTCCTCCTTCGTTTCCATCTTCTGAATCCTTATGTAGCATACTGTAGGAATAAAGGGCAGTCAAGTTGTAAGCGAGAAGAATGAATCGGCCAAAAGGATTATTGCGTCTCCAATATATGATAATGTAGAAGCACGGAAGCGAGAGAAAAAACCCAACAGTAGCTAAGACCACCTCGTTAGCATCTGATATCTTCCACACCAAATAAGCAAGAAGTGCCCCCAAAAAGGTACCCACAAATCTCCACTTGGCTGTTATACTTGTGCCTCCTAAAGATTTATTCATCATGATACAATAAATTGCCAATGTCCACTCCAATCTGTACTCGACAAATACCTTCTGCGTCTGAGGTAAAAAGGCGAAGATAGAAATACAGAAAGCTCCCACACCAACACGTAGTCCAAATTGTACATCTGTTCTGCGGAGAAGAAAGAGTGCTTTCCACATGTGAAGTTTGAAATGATCAACGCTTTGACCCCAAGTTGAAGCATTGGGATTTTCCATCAGTTCATTAAGGTCGACAATCTTGAGTTGAGATTTAAGTTCCCTGAGAGCATCAGTAAACTCCGCGTCTCTAAATTTTGGTGTGGCATGAGATGCCTGCTGAATTCCTTTTTTCCAAAAACGAGTCCACTCCCAAGTTTTGGGGTAGGTTTTAGCCACAACCTCAAACTTCTCCGTCAACTGTAGAAGATGGATGAGTTGTTCTCCATACAAAGCTAACAAGGAGGAGAAATTTCCACAACAGGCTGCAACTTCTTCCTGGTCAGTTTTCGATTGGAAGTCGCTGGTCCTGAATATCTTCTGCGAGTATAACTTCTCGAAAGAGGTCACCTGTTTTTCTTCGTAAAGCGCAAGTGCTCTTTTCAAGGATATCTGGTAGTTTGTTGATTTCGCAAACAAGCTATGTTGTCTGTCGCCCAATAATTTCTTTTCGAAGGGAACCGCACTCAACACCTCTTTGACAGTAAACGCAAATGACTTAATGGATGGGGCGAGATAATAGAAAAATAAGTCGAAGAGCTGAGATGAGTAAACCACGCTATACTCCATTTCACTAGTTTGTGAGTGGCTATTGTACAGAGACGGTGACCCCATGTTTTCAACCGAATACGAAAGCGGAAGAACGTGAGAATTCTGACTCAGAAGACTGGAGATGGTATCCTGGTCAGTGTTTTCGGTAGATTGGCTGTCGAGAAATAGCTGCCAGCGCATTTCGCAGGAGGATTTGAGGGCATGCAAATGCTCCATCAAGGAGTTGGCAGCCTCAATTATTTCACAATACGCCTCGTACTCTGCCTCTCTTCCCAATAAACATAACTCGAACTTCGCCTCTTCAAGATTTTTAATAAGTGCATTAGAGTGTTTTCTCAATAGAGCGAAAACCTCGAGATCTCTGGCAGAGATCTTCTCTCCGTTTATGAAGCGGTGTGTAACAACAGAGACGAGGGAGGACATGACGTTGAAGGAATCGTTAAGCGAAGTACGCAAGAGTTTCACGGCACTCTTGGGCCACACAAGGTAGCATATCGCAACGGATATCAAAGACCCAACGAGCGCTACCTGGGATGTAGATAGTAGTCGAGTCAATGGTATTGTGCTCGAGTTTAAAGATCCCTCCTTCACAAT
>JAJMCI010000186.1:0-29843 GCA_030565705.1 Metschnikowia baotianmanensis | reverse complement strand
ACGCATTGACCAGCTTCAACTTCCACGTATGAGGCGATCGAAGGAAAAGAGAAATTTACCAGTTACGACTCTTCAAATCTTCTTTCGCCTGATACAGGGTTGTTACCCCAAAGAAGATTAAAGTTACACATCGTGGGACGAGACGCTCACACCATTATTCGAAGTGCGTCTGGCTCCGGCTGGTTCGGTTGCTATCCTGCACTGCTACATGCACACCGTCACGTGTTCATTATGAAGACAAGTGTCGTGCCTGATCCTACGTTTGAGTGACCCTCGATCCATCGAAATACTTGAAAACGAGAACTTTTCAGATTCGGATTTGATGCGAGTGTTTTAGAATCTGTCTTGACATCGACATTAAATGAAGACAACCGTCAAAAGCAATAGAATGATTTGAAGGACTTGTCTTGTCTCTAGTTTAGAAAACATAAACCGTTAACATCTGTCAATATGTGTCAATTATTTGTCAGCAACTTATCCCTTCAATGCCTTGTCTTTTTCGAGAACTAACTTTTTGATGCATCTATCAGGCTGAGAAATGACTCGAAAAAAACTCGGTGTATACATGAATGATGCTCTCGTTACTTCATGTATTCTCTTCACATCCTAATAACTATTAAACTTTAGGCTTGGGATCATAGAAATTCCCGATCACCGGAGTTATATGATGAATTGAGATGTAAATCCAGAAGCCTCTTACTCGTCTAATCTCCAATTGAACCGATACCATTTATCTGATAAAACACACTCCGTTCTCCTTACACCTTGGATCAAGAATAGTTTCTGGCCTTCGCTGAGAAAGTGAACTGGTCAAATTCAAGGACTCTTTCTACCGTAGGAGGTTCAATTGATTATTCCCTAGAAACAGAACCGTCATTCAGCCACCGATTTGCTGGTTCAAGTAAAACCCCTGAGTGTGACTGCCATACTCGTCTGTGACTTATAAAGAGCTGCCCAGTGGAAACTGAACAGCTCAGAATCTTGCTACAGTTCAAAAAATCCAGAAATCAAAAGAGTCTGATTCATCTCGAATTGTTCTTCAATCAGCATTCAGGATCAAATTAATTGTCCTGTCTCGGTTCGCTTTTTGTTTTCTCAAAGGTATCGAGCTAATTGCACAACAATCATGGCGGAATCCAAAGCTTGACCAGGAACTCAATAATATCAGAAGATAAGACTGCTGGATACCAAGTCGTGGGTGGAACTGGTTTTGTGGTCGATTGCTTATAGTTCTACAATAACAAGATAGCATCAGAAAAGTGCCAATCACCTATTGAATCAGAGGCGAAAGATAGAAAAACGATCAATGTGGACTTGAAAAAATGTAGCATGCAGAAATTTCCCTGAACAAGAATTCCCCTGATTGAGGATTTCCGTGAATTAGAAATTTACAATATATACCACAATTTCCACGAAGTTTTTCAAAACGAACGACCTAAGCTCAATATCCTTTCCCTCCAATTTCTCTCCATCCAAACGGTCTGGCCACTAGCAAGTGCCCCCTGGTCCCCGTCTACCGGAATGCGATTGCTCAGATTGTATGCACTCATCCACCTCTCTTGCCCCACAAATGCTCCCACATGTCAGCACTTTCCGCTTTCCATTCAGAGAATACCACCCAGTTTCCGAATTCCCATCACGGGTTTCACAAAATTTATGCTTTCCCCAGGATGGCAGACTTAGAATATTTAGAAAATCCTGCTTGGCCATGTGTTTTGACCTGCATACACCTGCTGTCCCTTCGTCGACGTGCGAAACGTTCCATAGCGTTCGAGGGCCGCGGCGAAAAAAGGCCCCATATAAAGTCCGCGGCCTGCCCTCACTGGATTTTACATTCCCCGTAAACCACCAAAACACCAAAAAACCTAACATAATGTCCCAAGTTTACTTCGACATCTCTGCTGACGGCCAGAAGCTCGGAAGAGTCACGTTCAAGTTGTACAACGACGTTGTGCCCAAGACCGCCGAGAACTTCAGAGCGTTGTGCACTGGTGAGAAGGGCTTCGGCTACGCCGGCTCTGTTTTCCACAGAGTCATCCCTCAGTTCATGTTGCAGGGTGGTGACTTCACCAGAGGTAACGGAACCGGAGGCAAGTCCATCTACGGCGAGAAGTTCGCCGACGAGAACTTTGCCAAGAAGCACACCAAGCCTGGCTTGTTGTCGATGGCCAACGCTGGCCCAGGCACCAACGGGTCCCAGTTCTTCATCACCACCGTGCCATGCTCGTGGTTGGACGGCAAGCACGTTGTTTTCGGTGAGGTCACCGAAGGTTACGACATTGTGCAGAAGGTCGAGTCGCTTGGCTCCAACAGCGGTGCCACCAAGGCCAGAGTCACCATCGACGCCTCTGGTGAGTTGTAAATGGCGCAGTGCACCAGTTGCACCAGTGCCGGTTTGAATTGCGTTTCGTGGATGCCCTGCGGACCGGCGCGCCCGTTGCTAGAATTTTCAATAGAACAAGAATAGATCTTTAGAAGAGACGTTTAGTGGGTGTAGATTAGCCCGAGTCGTAGTGGCGGGATGTCGTAGAATGAACTTGATTCTAGGTTCACCTTGTGGTGCTTGTATTCTTTAGATGAACAGGTTTCTGTAATTCAAGTACGCTCCAATTGATGAACTCTTTCCGATTCAATTACTATCAGTGCGATAAATTTCGCAAAATCACCTGATGAACCTGAAGTGTTGAAACCCGAAGATCTTCCAAACTTATTAGCCAAGCAAGAAGAACACGACGTGGACAAATATGTTAACACGTCATCATTGGATACCGTAACTAAGTCGGTTAACAGTCTTTTGGAGACATACTTCGAGAAGATTGCCGGTGTCTTTAACCAAGGATCTGCAAGGAAGTGGACCGAAATCTTGGCTGAGCTCTTCGATGATTATGATTATTCGAAGGAGGTCTTGACAACCGACGCTAAGGTAAATACAATAAACGAATCTAGTCTGTGAGAACGCACTTAACACAGCAGTTGTCACAAATTCCAACAATCAGTGCGATAGATCAATATATTTCAGTAAAACAACTGCGACAACAACTTCAGCCACAGGTTGTAGCCCGTCCTACTCAAATATCATAAAGTCAATTGTTCATTATCTAACTAATTCTTAACGGATTCTTAAACTAAAAAAACCTACAACTTGGCGGCCTGGATGGCGTCGTAGCCACTGGCCTCAACACCAGAGCCGGACTCTACACCGTAGTAGCTCACGGATCTGGTGTCTGCGTTCACCACAAAGGCGTATCTGCCAGTTCTGATACCGAAACCGTTACCCGTCAAGTCCAAGGAAATGCCGTTATCCTTGGAGAACAGGGCGTTGGGGTCGGAGGCGAAAATCACCTTGGCCAAGTCGGCGCCCGCATCGAACTTGGCAGCTTTCAACAACAATTTACCCCAAGCATTCTGCACAAAGGGGTCGTTGGCACTCAACACGACCACGGCGGAAATGTTCTTGTCGCTCTTCAATTGCGCCAAGTGGTCCAAGTATGGGGGGATATGGTTCTCGGTACAGGTTGGGGTGAAAGCACCAGGCACAGACACAAAGAGGACGTTGGAGCCGGCGTTCTGCTCAATCAATTTGTCCAACTTCAATGGGAGAGGCTTGGCGCAGGCCAAGGCGTCCTCCTCCTTGATGGTGGCCAAGTCGATGGGAATGTAGGCGAACTCGACGCCGGTGGGGAAACTGGATCCAGAAGAGATGGCCATTGCGTTATAATTTTGTGTTTGTGTTTGTGTTAACTATTGCGAGCTGATCTATGATAAGAGATCAGAAGAGAATAGTAGTAGTCTAAGAAAATACTTGGATTAAAAAAATCTACGACACTTATATATCTCGGCTAAGTTCTATTGTTCTTATATCGGTAACTTTAGAGCCGGCCCTGCTGAGGCGACACCACGTGACCTGCACCGAGATCGCCTCCGAATCCCACCACTCCGGTTGCTCATGACGTAACATGTGCACGCCCCGATCGCCGGAGAGCAACAATGCTACTGTGCTTGTCGTCAATAGGCTCGTGTGGCAATTCAGGACCCAGAACCACGAACATTTCTGAAATGTCCCGAAAAGTGATTCGCGGTCGTTATTTTCTTTAATCTATTTTTTTTTTTGTTTTGAAGCATTACATGTTTGGTGTTTGTAGCATTTAGCGTTGACTGAGAACTAATCAATGTGTGGCGTTCCCCGAAATTCGATTGACCAGATTGGTAAGCGGTCCAATGTGTGGGTCTTGACGAGGGAAGTTGATGAGCAATTCTGGGGTCATGTTGGGTGCGCGAATAATCAAATGTGCTAGACTCTCTAAGCGCATAAAAATAAATAAATGCATACACTTCGGTGCAACCTTTTTCTCCTACTTTTTTCGATAGATACATTGGTTGAAGCTAGCCGAGCCTTTATGCTGGGTGTTTTGAC
Organism: Metschnikowia baotianmanensis; assembly: GCA_030565705.1. Taxonomy (NCBI): domain Eukaryota; kingdom Fungi; phylum Ascomycota; class Pichiomycetes; order Serinales; family Metschnikowiaceae; genus Metschnikowia; species Metschnikowia baotianmanensis. Next base: position 25,429 of record JAJMCI010000186.1, on the reverse strand, counting down.
TAAATCTGGTCCTCTCGTTATACATGCGAAGGGAAACAATGTAAGAGCCCGTAGATACCATTCCTCTCTTGATTGTACGCAATCTCAATTGTCTCATGACGCAATGTGCATACTCCAGAGTGACTCCGACATGGAAATCTATAAGAGTGCCAAAGAAGCACGACGAATTGTGGTTCCAGACAAGCTATAAATACAAAAAAGTGCAAGTTATCGCTTCATTGATCTTTTTTACATATTCCCAAGATATTATGCAGAACCGACGAGCTCGTATGTTGACGTCGAGGTCTTGGAGTCAGTGCTGTATTCGCGATTGACAAGACTGGTAGTAGCAAAGAGATTCAGATTCACCGACTTCTCGTAGTGAAACCACAGATGAGTTTCCTTCGAAATTGTGAGGATTTATATATATTTAACTGAGATATTCACTGAAATCAGTACTCCACCTATAAATTAAAGCATGTCTCACTTGTTCTTGTATAGATCTGGAAAAGGGCGAGTCTACTCATCACAACGAAAAAATGCGCGTGGCCTGCTACGAATGAGCTATGCAAGGATATTTCTCTCATTCTTAATAAACAATTATTCTCTTGGTTTATCTTTTTCTCGTTCTGTCCCCCATATTTCTTACCCTTGGATGTCGCGTGCCATCATGTTAGCTATACCATCGTCATAGGAGTGGATGTTGCGCATATTGAGAAGCATCAAGAGAGTACGTTCCAACCCACGAGTCAAAGCTAGATATCACAGTGAAATATAATATTTGAAACACTCTTACTGTTACACTTCACATGAAACCCATTTACTTTTTCACATTCTTCCCCACCATCAATTCATACTCTTGCAAGTTACGAGTCACTCGTTTCCCCACACTAGATAGTAGAGGCCATCTGACATTTGCACCCATGCGCGAAACCCAACATGACTACGCTCAGCACAGCCAGATACGCCCACGCTTAAACACCGCAAACGTTTAGCCCACACAAATCTTACATTTCACCGGATTCCATCCATTTTTGGAAAATAGAAAATATTGTCACATGCCCGGTTCAGGCGACAGTCCCTTTTTTGATGGCGAATCCCGGCCAGCCCCGGACACCGGCGAGTTTTCGTTGCGGCCTCTCCGCATCCGCAAACGGCTGAGTATACCCGAGAATTCCGAGAATTCTGTGAAGCCAGAGCCCTTGGAAAAACCGGGAAACACTCACAAATCCGCTCTGAAATCAGAGGATCTGGACGGGTTTGTGTGTCGGCCCATGCGGCTCGGGCTGGTCGCTTCTCCCAAGAAAAGTAAGAGCTTCGAGGGAAAAGATAGAAGAGATAGCCGCACCATGAAAGGCGACCGGAACTCCGGAAAAGACCTCCAAAACCACCCAATCGATGTTTCTAGAGAACTCGGCAATGAAAACGGTAAGGAAAACGGGAAGGAGAACGCCGCCTCGCCCACGCTGCTGCGCAACTCCACTGTAGATCTGCCAGTCTCACAAAAGTTGCCGATCCCAAATAAGCACCCGTCGATTCTCATCAAAAACCTCCCGATCGTGCAGGCGCCACGCCGTATATCTGCAACAGACACGACGCTCATTGACGACCCGGTTTTCGCCGTGTGTCTCGTGGATTTCCACCATGTACGGGGCCCAGAAGTCCAGTGGTGGCGTTCCAATTACCACGAAACGCCCAGCCCGGACCTTTTTAGAAACCTCCCGTTCCAGGCGTTGCCAGATGGCCTGCATCTATTCGAAGAGACGTTTTCCAACTTCAATCTCGTCTACGACTTCGACTCACAGCTGTCGCTCGACGATCTGCAGGATATCGAGACTTTTACCGGGAATCCTAATCACTTGGAAACGCTTTTCGGATGCTCGTGTGTGCGGCAGGTTAAAACCGCAGATCTCTCGGAAACAGAGCTCGAGCGGAATAAAGAGATCACACGCTCCATCGTGCAGAAAGCAGTGGTTGTCATTTCTCGCAAACAGCCCGTGTTCACCAAGATCAAGGAAAAAATGTCGATCATCACCCACAGTTTTTTCCAGCAGGACAGTTTCGGCAACTTCGAGCTTCTCGAGAGTCTCTTCAGCAACCTCAACGACCTGCTCCGAGAGGCAGAACTCAACGCGAAAACGATATCTGATCCACATACAATCCGCTCGCCCGAAAGCCAGCTCGAGCCGGAAAACTACGAGCAGCAAGAGGAGTACTTTGTGAACTTGAACCTCCGCGAGCTCCTAGCACACCTCAAAAACGATCTCCTCGTAGTATTGAAGGCATTACTTCTAGAACGACGCGTCTTGGTGTACTCCAACAATAATCTCGAGCTCCTCACGCAGTTCCAGAATAACATGATTGCACTCATCCCGAACCTCATCAACAACCTAGAACTTTCAGGGTGCCCGTTGTGCGACTACACTGAAAAGCATTCGCCCTTGGAAAAACCGTCGTCGTTGAAAACAAACGACCGCATGTCCATGCTCCGATTCTTCGGATTGCCCCTCCAGGTTTTCAACACCAAGGGCAGTTTCTGGAACCCGTACCTCCCACTTCCACAGATGGAGGAGTTGAAGGCAGAATCGTTTATGGTGGGCTGTTCAAATCTCCTCATCGTCAACCAGCTGGCCCGCTTCAAGGTCGATGTCATGGTCGACCTCGACACGTGGACTGTCACGTACCCCTGCGGCAAGCCCGAGGAGTTGAGGCTTACGACCCTTGACAAGAAATTCATTTCTGTACTTCTTGCTGCAAACTCCTCACGTGACGCGTATATGGGCAGCGACGACTACATCCGGTACCAGTTCGAGGACTATATACGCAGCTTCTTGTCATCCGTGCGGTTCCTGCAATACGTGGATAAATTCAAGCAGCCACCCCCGGGGTTCGACCCTCAGACAGATAAACAGTTGGGCAGTCTCAAGGCGTTCAATGCGGAGTTTATCGCAAAGTGGCAGCAGACAAAAAACTTCCTGATCTGGAACGCGTCATGTGACGAGCTCATTTTCAACTTCCACCGGCCTTCACACCTTGCCACAGAGATGTCCGATGCTGGCGCAGCCTACAATTTGGGTGGGCTCTTGGCGTCGTTCAAGAAACCCGCTCCTGCACAGAGCGCCAGCTTGGCTGAACGGGCCAACCAGTATTTTTCACATGCCCAGCAACCCCGCAAGTATATTTCCAGTGAGGAAAAATCCCTGGAGCTGACGCCCGAAACGACGCCGGCTGCAAAAAACAAGTGGTGGTTTAAGAAGACGTAGGCGATGCGCGCTGTGCGTGTATGCAGGACACCGAGACGTGGAGCCGAAAATTCGATGCTTCATGAAATGGCAAAGTCATAGATGCGTCGCTGAAACACCTGTGTTTTCGAATCTATTGCATCACTTATATCATGAAACATCCTTTCCAGATTATCGTGGCAGATAAGAGCGGAGCCCACCTTTTCGCTTCTGTCAAGAACCATCTTTTGGTGTATCGCACCTCCGATGGAGCTCTAATTGGGTCGTGGTCCGATGACGTCGACTTGCAGAGTGTCCAAGAAAAGAAGTTCAAGGCCAAGAGAGAAGAGGAGAAGAGGCTTGCAGAAGCCGCAGCTGCCGAGTCTGCGAAAGCCTCGGCGGAGCCTGCTTCCAAGAAGGCCAAGACAAACAAAAAGGAACCCAAGGTGCCTGTGCCTGGGCCCGGGGCTCCCACGATCTACAACTACCTCCGCTCGTTGAAATTGACGAGAGACGAGAAATACATCATCGGCACGACCGACAGCGATAAGGCGGCGGTGATCTTCCAGGTCGACTACTCCCAGGCAAACTGCATTGAGTTGGTAAAACGCCAGGTGTTCCCCAAGAGACCCTGTGCAGTCCTGACCACCATGGACGACAAGAGCATCATTTTGGCCGACAAGTTCGGCGACGTGTACGACGTTGCGATCGACGGAAACCAAGCCGTGCCCGAAAAGGACCTCGTGCCGATTTTGGGTCACGTGTCCATGTTGAGTGACGTGCTAGTCGCAGACCACGAAGGCCAGCAGTTTGTGCTCAGCGGAGACAGAGACGAGCACATCAAGGTCACGCACTACCCGTTGTCGTATGTCGTTAAGCACTGGTTGTTTGGCCACCACGAGTTCGTGTCCTGCATGCATCTCGCCTCGTTCAACCACGACTTGCTCATCAGTGGAGGAGGCGACGATTACTTGTTGTTGTGGGACTGGTTTGCCAGTAAACAACTTGGCAAAGTCGAGCTCCGCAACTTGATCCAACCACATTTGAAGGACGCACACTATCCTCCAGAGAGGTTCTTTCAACCCGACTCGCCCATGGAAATCTCGATTGCGAAAGTGCTCTCCCTCACGAAAAACGGTTCCAACTTGGTGTTTGTCTTGTGTGAGAACACCAACTGCATATTGACATTCGTTGTCGAGGAGGACAACTCCGTTGTTTTCAAGCAGAAGCTCGAGACCGAGTCTCCCATCGTTGACATTGCCCTTGTGGGTGGCCGATTATTCGCTGCGGTCGACATCGAGTCTGACGAGTTGATTGAAATTTATCAGATCAACGACGACTGTGTCTTAGAGAAAGAAGACTCTGGAATTTCGAAAGCTATCTCCTTGGCAAACAAGTGTGAGATTTCTACCAGAGAAGAGGTCTACCCATTGTACCATATACACTCGTTGAGAAAGAGGAGTGAGCACTAATTAATAAAAGAAGGGGAGGTTCATACTTTAGATTCCTGAATAGAACAAGGGAACTTCGAACAGATAAATTCATGCCAATGCGTAATTATACCTTACTCTCAACCGAACTTTGAAACAATCACTTACTTTTATAATGTGTACTATCTAGAGCTAAAAAGATTCATACTAATGCGTCATTATGCCATACTCTCAAGCCAGCTTTTTGAAACAACAATTTGAATAGTCTGCTTTAATAATGTATACTGTCTAAAGCTAAAAAGATTCATGACAATTCGTAATTATCTCACACTCTCAAATCAACTTTGAAACTATGATGAACTTTCATAATGGGTACTATCTAGAGCCAAATATATACTTGGCAATGCTTAGTTATATCATACTCTCAAACCAGCTTTGAAACAATAACTCACTTCTATAATGTGTAGTTTCCACAGCTAAAAAGACTCACGCTGATGCATACTTTTATCATACTCTCCATCCAGCTTTCAAACAATAACTTACTTTTATAATGTGTACTATCTAGAGCTAAAAACCAATCACGCCTCGTTCTTTTCGTCCTCAACAAAGCCGCCCTCCTTACTCAACGAGTAAAACAACGACTGCTTGTTCTTCAAGAGATTCTCCGGCGTGTCGAACTCCGCGATCTCTCCCTGCTCCAAAACAACGATTCTGTCGGAGTCCATGATCGTGTTCAATCTGTGCGCGATGGTCAAGATCGTTCTGTCCTTGAACTCGGACCGGATCGTCTGTTGCAAAACACGGTCGGTCTCGACGTCCACGGCAGCGGTGGCCTCGTCCAAGACCAAGATGGCGGAAGGAATCAACAATGCTCTCGCAAGGCACATCAACTGTCTCTGGCCAACAGAGAGGTTCGATCCGCCCTCGCTCATGTTGACGTCTAAGGCGGAGGTGATCTCGGAGTTCGCCTTGTCGCGCTCGTCGTACATCTTCAACACGTGGTCCTTCAAGTGCGACAACTCCAACGCTCTCCAGAGCTGCTCCTCGGTGTAGCAGTCGGTGGGGTCCAAGTTGCTTCTGATGGTTCCTTCGAACACCTGGGCGTCCTGGGGAATGATCGAGAGCTTGTGTCTCAAGTCCGCCAAGCCAAGCTCGCTGGTGTCCATGTTGTCGATCTCAATGTGACCGTTGGAAGCCTCGATGATTCTGAACAAGGCCAACGTCAACGACGACTTGCCTGCACCTGTTCTTCCGACAATCCCGATCTTTTCGTGGGGCTTGATCGCCATGGAGATGCCCTTCAACACGAGATCCAACTCCGGTCTGTAGCGAGTCGAGTAGTTCTTGAACACAACCTCACCCTTCTCAGGCCAGCTGTCCCGAGGTCTGTGGTCCTCGATAACCTCCGGGGCCTCGGGCGTGAGCCGCGAGTATTCCAAGATTCTCTCCACAGAAACAATGTTGGTCTCGACTTCCACGGTCATTCTGACAATCCAGTTCAACGACTGGGTGATCTGCAACGAGTACGACACCGACAACCCAATCAAGCCTGCGCTGATGGTGCCGCTCTTCAAACTCAAGATGGCCAAGCCGGAGGCTGCCAAGATGATGATCGAGCCCAAAAACTCCAACCTCACCGCCAACCATCTGTTGGCATTGATGGAGGGGTGGTACGCGCGCATGTTCTTGTCGATTCTGCTTCGGTTCAAGTGCTTGAACCTGTCCTCTTGGCCGTAGGCCCTGATGATGGACACGCCGTTCAAACTCTCCTGGAAGTTGGCGTAGATGGGCGATCTCGTGGTGGAGTCCACACGGCGCAACTCTCGCGAGGTCTTCAAGTAGTACTGCTGGTAGTATACATACAAGAAGCCCAATGGAATCGCAATGAAGATGAACTGCCATGTGGAGAAACAGATCACAAGAATGGTGAACAACACCTTGACGGTGTTGCTGAAGAACATGCCAAACACGCGGCCAAGCACCTCGTCCACCTTGTAGATATCATTGGAGAATCTGTTCAAGATCCGGCCGATGGGCGTGGTTTCAAAGAACGACATGGGCGATCTGAGCACACTGGTGGCCATGCCGTTGTGCAACTTCTTGGAGCCTTCGATGGTGCAGAAGATCCACATGATGCACGTCTGGGTCAACGTCGCGACAGAGTACCCGATTCCCAAGAGGAAATAGATCCCCAAGTACTTCACCGCGCTGGGGTTGTGCCCGTTGTCAGTGTTGACTTCGGACCAGTGCTTCAACCATACATTCGAAAGAACGTTGAACGCCATGGACAACACGGTGGTGCTCAAGAACACCGTGACGTTGAAGGGGTTGCACGCCTTGGCATACTCCATGTACACGTCCCACTTGACCTTTCCTTGCTCGGTGTGTTCTTTCCTGGCCTTGGTGTCGTCGTCCTCCTCCTCCTCTGCATGTTGGAGCAAAACACGCTCCTCGTCGGAAATCAAAGGCGCTACCGATGCTCTTCTAAGACTGGCGGTTTCTGACACGTTTTCAGGCACCGCGGGACCAATATCTTTAAGTTCGGCGTCGATCTTCTCGCCTTTTACAGAGCTTGCTGAGGATTCCACTCTGCTGGAGTCGGAAGTGGATTTACCGAACTCAAGCACCAATTGGCGCAATTGACTGGTCTCTTGCGCCATGATGTCCATGTACGTTCCTTGCTCTACCAACTTGCCGTCCTTCACCATGTGCATGTTATCGGCGATGCTCAACACGTGGATGGCGTTGGTGGCCAAGATCTTACACTTGGTCTTCAACAACCCGTTGGGACCCAACACGTTGTTGATGAGGTGTCTTCCCACGTGCTCGTCCACGGCACTCAAGGGGTCATCAAGCAAGTACACGTCTGCTCTGGCATAGACTGCTCTGGCCAAGGAGAGACGCGCTTTCTGGCCTCCCGATAACGAAATACCTTTTTCGCCCACCTCGGTCTTATCCTTCTTGGGAAGAATCTTCAAGTCCACAGACAAAGCACACGCGTCGAGCACCTTCTGGTAGAACTCGGGGTCGTACTTGTGGCCAAACAAAATGTTCTCTCGCACGGTGCCGTTGATGATCCAGGGGACCTGCGAGACGTACGCCACGCTGCCGTACACCTTGGCCTCTCCGTCCAACTTGTACAAGTCGCCCAAAAGACACTGGAGAATCGACGACTTGCCCGAGCCAACCTTACCCACAATACAGTCCAACTCGCCCTTCTTGACCTCCAAGGTGATGTTGGAGAGCGCTACCTTGTACGACTCCTCGCCCTTTTGCTTGGACCACAAGTAGGTTCCGTTCTTGACCGAAACGGCGACGTCTCCGATTTTCTCGGCTCTTGGAAGTTTCGAGACGGCGTTCTTTTGCAACTCGGCGCCGGTCAAGAACTTCGTCAATCTCGAAATGGCCACCTGAGCCTCCACGATGTTCGTGATCACCATGGGCACGACGGCCAAGGGGAACGACAACAAGTTGAACAAGGACAACGCGGGGAACACGATGTCGGTGGATAAAGTGGCGTTTTTGTTCAAGAGAACAAACAACCCGAACGTCGAGCACGACACCAAGAACGGCGCCAAGTTCCACGAGAACATCGACACGGAGCTGAACACGCCCATTCTCTTGAGGTTCGACAACTCCTTGTCGTTTCTCACGTGGTTCAATCTCTGTAAATATGGAGCCTCCCAGCCGTAGAGCTTCAACGACTTGATGTTGTTCAAGATCTCGCTGATCAAGCGCGACCGCTCGTCCTTGAACTTCATCTGGGTCTTCTGCAACTTCTTCTGGTACTTGGCGATGACGGCGTTCAACGGGATCATGATCACCATGATGAGCACACCCGCCCACATGGAGTTGCCCAACAAGCCGTACAACGAGTACAAGCACAACACGATCTGGAACGGGCCGGACCAGATGATCTGCAAGTTCTGCACGAGGTCCTGCAACCGCTGCACGTCGACCGACATCAAGTTGACGATGTCGCCGGTGTTGGACGCCTGCTTGGCCTCGTTCGACAACACGAGCGACTTGTCGTACACGACCGACGTCAACGACGACTTGATGCACATGCCGAAGTCAAACGCCCGCTGGAAGTACTGGTGCAAGCATGCAGTCTGCGTCACAGACACAACGAACATGGCGCCGGCAATCATCAAGCCCCGCGTGAGGGGTAACGGCTCGCCGTCTTTCACGGACTGCGAGTAGTCGTTGACAAAGCGGATCAACAATCTGAGCAACTGCGGCTGCACAAACGCCAACAGATCCTGCAACGCTTTGAACACGCCTCCAAGAAGGAACGGCGCACCGAACGCCTTGGAAAGCGCAAACACAAGCGACGGTGAGTCCTGCGAGTGCCAGTAGTGGTAGAACTTCGCGCTGGTGTTCTCGGATTTAAGAGATTTGGGCAAGAAGGGAAGATCGATCTCGCTTAAGTACTGGTAGAAGCCCTTTTTCATCAACGGCGCCATCCAGTTGAACGAGATCCGCGAAAACACGTCCGCGCGGTCGAACGGCGAGGCCCCGAGCTCTTTTCCTAGCGCATTGATCGGCTGCGGCGCGAACCAGCTCTCTAAAATAAGCACAAGCACGGCGTTGGCAGTTGCCAAAGTGGAAAACGTGGCATACGACGAATCGACCTCGTTTCGCAACTTCAACGACAGGAACTTCGCCGCGCCAAACACGACCTGGAAAAGCCAGTAGAAAAGAAGCACGCCGTTGGAGATGTTCGACTTGAACTGCTCCAAATAGTGGATCGCAAACGCCACAATGCCAGCTGCGATATTGAGCAAAAGACCCGTGTAGATCACGTCCCGCGCGCCGTACGAGAACGCAACAACCACGGAAAACACAATGTGCAATGCGGAAAGAAGCATTTTCGCGTAGAACGCCCAGCTGACCTTGTTACCCGCCGAGATCTTACGTTTGGAAAGCTCTCTCACCTGGAAAATCCCAGTCACAATCATGAGCACGCCTGCTGCGGCGAAAAGCTCGCCCTGGAGAAAACAGGGCGCCAAGTCGTTGTAAATCGGCGAGAGAGGGCCCCAGCCATCTTTACACATACACGAGAGCCAGCCGGACTCAAATGGAATGGGCATGGTGCCGTTGGTCTTTGTGAGACTCATTTCCTGAGCCGCAAGAAACGGCACGTTGGCCAAGGCGTCCCAGTGATGGTACGCCCACTGCTGCAGCCAGGCCAATTGTTCCATGACTGAAAATATATAATATATAAACAGGCCGTGTTTTTGTTACGACTATTGGAAGATAATGATAAGAACAAATGAGCGTGGCGAGCTTTGGAAGTAGTATGTCAGCATCGCGTTGTCCTGCATATAATGGCGTGGAGGCGCGCGCTCGTTATCGCGTGCTGCCTGTTGCGGGCTATTTCCGCGGAACTGGCTGTTTTCTGTGCCAAGTGCAATACTGTAAATTGATGAATTGATGGTGAATATATACATGTATTTATATATATATATATTGGACTGATTGCCATACATGACATACTTTTCCCTTCTTTCTCTTTTTCTTCTTCTTCCTCTTCCCTTTCTTAGGGGCTAGCGGTTATTTAGTCTGGAGCGATAGTTTCAAGTTATTATCGTGAACCCGTATTCATCTTACCGCATTCAAATATCCCCAGACCAACTATAACACTCCGGCTACGGCCATACTATGCAAGAAGCACGATCATTTTCCTTCGATCAAGGTAGGGCCACTCTGAGTAGTGTAGTGGGAGACCGTATGCGAAATTGTGGGATTGCAATTATTTGGATTTTGCAGCCACCTTCGTCCTCTTCTTCTTCTCTGGCACCATCGTACCCGTTATTTATATTACGATCTGCCCTCTATGGATTATCAATGCATCGATCTCCAAGCATCGTTGCCTCTACTTCACGTCTCAATTTCTCAATTTCGAGATAGGGCACTACCCTAAAACCCTTAGACATCGGACTTAAATGATGAGGACCCCGGCGATCCGGCCATGCCCCTGACCCTATCGCTACCCCTCGCTTTCCTTACTTAAAAAACTTCTTGAGCCTTGATTGTTTCTTCTGCTTCGTGGGGTCTGCCGTTAAGTCCGTGGCAAACTGGTTGGTCCTCTTTTGGTAATGCGCCGGCGTGTTGCTCAGCGCCTGGCTCTGTGGCAAGGGGGGATTGAATCTGCTATGTACATCCAGCTGGTTACTGCCCATTGGTGTGGTTCCTTGTGAACCAGCGCTGCTGGAAGAAGACGGAGGCACGGATGTGGATTGTGTGGGCTTGGGCACTTGGAAAAGGTGGTCTGGTGCCTGGCTGGAGGCCATGTTCAATTCCGTGTGGAGAGGGATCTCCAAGTTCACTGGGTTCTTGGCCTCGTCCGTGTTCTGCAACCCAATAAGGAAATCGCGGGGCTTCAAGATCGACTCGGAGCCCAAGAAGAAGTCCTTGTTGAGTGTGTTCGAGAGCTCGTAGACCAGCCTGATTTCGGAGTGCGTGACGCCGCCCGCGACAAAACAGAAGACCCGCTGGTTGTTTCGTTTCAGGCTCAGGCTCGACGACTTCGAGCTGGGCGGCGCCCACGACGCCTTGATTCTGGGGTTGCGCAAGGACCCCGAGATCTCCTTTGCCCCGGCAAGCCCCTTTGTGCTTGGGATGTCGTCCTCGAGCGGCTTGTCGCGGAAGTACGGGAACCAGTCCTCGTCCAACTCGTACTTCACTGCGTTGTAGAGCACGCGCTTGAGCCCCGGGGCGAACCGGGAGGTGTTGTACGTTCCCTCGTTGTTGATGGTGTGGAACGCCTGGCGCTCGACCTTTTTTTGCTTGACGGAATCTTTGACGATGGGGAAGTTCAACTTGCGGAGATTGTAGAAGCACCGCAGCACGAGCGACACGATCTGGTTGTCGCTGACGCCGATGAACTTGGCCAACTTGACAAAGTCCGCCTCCGCCAACCCGCCCCGGTAGAGCCCGTACACCAACACGAGCCGGATCTTGTCGTTCACGTGCAAGTCGTCACGTGCAAGAAGCACGACGAGGTCCTCGTGCAAGTGCTTGTTGTGGACGCCCTCGAACAGCGTGCCGTCCGCGGCACACGTCTGCTCGAAGTCCGCGGCGAACTCCGCGAGTTTCCGGCTGGCATTTATGTCTAGACACTCGTCGATCAACGTCTTGTGGAGCGTGGCCTCGCGGCGTTCTTCGTCGAAGCCCTGGAGGTGCGCCACCACGTACATGAGGTCCAGGGACGTCTTCGCACGTGACCGGTCGACCATCATCGGGTTGTTTTTGATGAGGTCGCCGATCCGCCGGAGCACGAGCTCCGACGCCTCGATGATGTGCGCGTGGCGCAACGCGAGCCACGTGGCGTCGGCTTCGGAGTCAAGCCGCGTCTCCAACGCCGTTTTCGCGCCGGCCTCGTTCTCCGCGTCGTACTTATACACGCCTTCTCGCTCGAGGCCCTCGACGATGTCCATTGCCATTGCCTGGTACGAGAACTCGTGCAAAAGCGGCGCAAACAAGTCCAATGTGCGGTCGCAGATGAGCAAGATCGCGCGCGGCTTATCCGGGCCAAACTGCGGCGGATAATCCTCATGCAGCCGCGCGTAGTCGTCGATTTGCCGCTGCACCTCGTCGGCAATCAACTCGGGCAAGCGTGCGGCGGCATGCGTGGCCTCAGGCAGAGAGTAGAACCGAATGAGGGGGTACTCCTCCGCGACTACGATACAGTTGACGATGGCCTTGGCGGTTTTGCGGATCTGCGGCAACACCAAGTCCGCGCACGTCTCGTTGTAGTAGATGGGCATGGCGTTGGGCGTCGTCGTGTCTGCAAGGAAAACTCGCAGTTCTACAGGGACCATCAGCGCATGCACAAACAGGATATTTTCGCCGCCGGCGAAGTACCGCGCCACGTCTTTGTTCTGCAAGAACTTCAGCGAATGGAACATGCGGCTCGGCTGCTCGTCCCACTGCAGAAACGGCACAAAGAGACCGACGCCCAGGCTGTATCTGCCTGTGTGCACGTCGGCAAGAATGCAGTTGAAGTTGTACACCAGGGGCTCGACCAAGTAGATCGCCAGAAGGTATTTTTGGACCCGGCGCGGCTCGTCGATGATTTCGAGGGTCGTCACGATGCGCAAAAGCACGTTTTTCGGCACAACCTGGAGCAAAGAGCACTCGGTTTTCCGGTCGAGCACTAGAGCATAGAGGCCCTGGTTTTTACATGCGGCGCGGATCTGATCTAGAATATATGCCCGCTGGAGCAGGTATAGCGACAGCAGGTCGGTGTCCAGCATATTTATGTGGATATTGTATGGATATTGCGGGGTATGGCGTTTCTTGTATGGTGTAGAATATGATTTTGGTAGAAATGATGGAGCCTCGCTTGCCGGTACCATCACTGTTGTACTGCATATACGGCCGCGCGCGGCGGTCTGTTGTGGTTGCGAAATTGGAGATGGCAGCGAATTCTATTTTAGGGCCACCACCGAAGACATCTGGTATGGTCAAGGAGTCGGTGAGAAGTTGGAAAAGCGGGTCCAGATTCTAGAGAGCGTAGGGGAAAATCCTGGAAAAGAATTCATGCTCGAGAAAACATTTGACTTAGCGCCAACTGGCACCTCCTATGAGACCTTGCAAAAGTTGAATTGGTTTGTTAGGATCGTCCGGAAGGTATATTCAGGAAGGCCACAAAGTATTTTTCGGTAGAGCTGCTTCCAGTATTACTGACTAGGCAGATTAGTATAGTGTGGAAAGTGCTTCACCCCTTGGGTAGTTGACAAAGTCGATATCAGTACATAAGTGGGGTGAGGTCGTAATCATCGTAGGTGGTTCGCATCGTAGGTGACTCGTTAAATGTGGCCTCGAAATGGGTTACAGGGTTCATGTATACCTGTACAGGTTTTGGGCTTGAAAGGAAACTTTTGAGCTCCCCTTCAATCAATGGATTTTTCAAAACAAAAGAAAAAAAATGAAAAATGAAAATGAGGCCGGTCTCTCCAACCTGCGATATGATGTCGGCAGGGCTGCTACCATGGATAGAGTGAAAGGCCTAGCCTCGGATCCTGGCGTCAAGAATAGTAAAGACTGCGATACATTTAAAAGGTGTGATTGACAACGCTTCTTCTTTTTTCTTCTCCAGTAGAGCGCAGATTGGAGGCGGCCGGCCGTTGTTTGTGGCGCCTCAGAAAAAAGCAAGGTTGAATGTCTCATGAACAATGCACGTGATCAGTGGGTGAGGTAATATGATTGGTAATCCCAGCGACTTCATGCAGTGCAGTGAGTCGCTCGAATAGAGGGGACACTGTTGTGAGCCTCTGGTTGTTCGTGGGCCTAAATATCACTTCTAGTTTCCCTCATATATTAGGTTCGGCGAGATCGAGCTTATATTAAATCAAAGACAAGCATCTCAAAACCATTGATAGGTCTGGAAGATAGAGAAAAAGAAGGTATTTATCACCAACTATCGACCAGAAATTCCGGAAGCAAATCATGGACACATGATCAATATCAAAGCCTGCGCGGGTTTCTGGGCCCAGAGCTCACGTCAAGGTCAACAGTCATCATGCGATTTGAGCTTGAGCAATATCAAAATACCATAAAAGTGGCTCGGTCCCTCCCATAAAAATCTTTTTAGAAACACTCTTGTTTCTTCCGTAAACATCTCTTTTTCTAAAGAAAGTTTTTTTGTTGTCTCTTGTCTAGCTTCTCTCATGTCTAATATTTCTCTCCCCAAATAGTTCCCCAGCACGCGTCCGCGCCGCCCCGGAGATAACCGGGACATCCCCGGGAAGACCTCCCCCAGCCTCAATACTTAATCACGTCTGCTAAGCCCCAACGACGCGTTACATGTTTCTTTTTTAATCTCAAAATTTTCTTCGTTCTCGAGCCCGAGCTGCGGCTTCTACATTTGGTTTGAAACCAAGAACACGAGCTAACGCCTACATGACGCGCTCCTACACCGTCTAGTAAGAACACGTAACCATAGCCTATATAGTATAGGCCCCAGGTGAAACTGAATGTCGCCGCAAACGACCGACCACGCCAAAAGAAAGAAAAAAAGAAAAAGAAAAAGAAAAAGAGCACTTCCAATTCTTTCCCATTTCCCATTCACATTTTCTCTCAAACCCTCCTCTTCCTTCCATTCGGGGTGCCTCCCCAAACAAATACCTTTTTTTCTTTTTAGTCTCGTAGCCGTGCCTCGCCCCGCTCTTTCGCATCCGTCGCGTTTTGTATACTGGCCCCGGTCCCAGGCCATCATCAGTGTGACTGGTGCGACGTCTCTTGTTTCTTGTTTCTCGTTTCTTCGTTTCTCTTTTCTCCCAACACCAGCTCCCTCTGCGGCATTGTATTCGTCATTGAGCCTCGTCGTGCTTTTGCAGAAAACCGTTTGCTGCAGTTTCGAGTAGTCAGAAACATTTCCCAGTATCCATCTCGACCAGCCGGGGAAAATCGCACACGAGCAAGCCATCATCGACGTTTCCGGTCCAAGGCTGCGTTCACATCACCACGCATCACGAGATCTTTGCCATTTTCTTTAACAGAACGCCTCCATCATACTGGCCTCATTCTCTTTAGCCCGTGGCACTCAAAAGTGGGATTTCACACCACACAACTTCGCTCTAGTCCACTATTTATAGCATCCAGCCCGGAATTTCAGCCTCCCCCATCACATACCTCACATACATAGCATCACATACTGCACCTCTGTCAACATGTCTACCAGACCAGACACCCCGGACCTGAACTTCCGCTCCGCCACTCTCTACATCGCCGGCTGGTACATCTTCTCGATGTCGATCTCCGTCTACAACAAGTGGATGTTCGGCAGCGGGTTGAACTTCCGGTTTCCCCTCTTCGTCACCGCGTTCCACCAGACGTGTCTCTTCATATTGAGCACGTGTGTGCTCTATTTCCGCCCGAACCTCCGGCCCAGCGTCAGCAGCGCGCTGCAGGACTTCCGGGCGTCGTTGGCGATGCCCCTCCGGCGATATGTCGTGCAGATCTTGCCCTGTGCGATGGCGTCGGCAGGCGATATCGGCCTCAGCAACGTCGCGCTCGAATACATCTCCTTGTCCTTGTACACGATGCTCAAGACCTCCAGCTTGATCTTCGTGCTCATTTTCGGGCTCGTGTTCCGGCTCGAGCGCTTCAACTGGCGGCTCCTTGTCATTGTGGGCGTCATGTGCGCGTCGGTGATCATGATGACGCAGATCCCGGAGCTGGCGCTGGAGTCCGACGCCCGCGACGAGCCCATCGGCGTGATGCTCATCTTGGCCGCGTCCGCCGTGTCCGGGTTGCGCTGGCTGTTCACGCAGCTCCTCTTGAAGAAAAACGAGTACACCAAACACCCGATGCAGACGATCTTCTACATCTCGCCCAGCATGACGCTCGCGCTCTTTGTGTTCGGGTTGGTGTTCGAGGGCTGGGCGAACTTCACCGCACTGTCGATCTGGGCGGAAAAGGGCGCGCTCGAGACCGTGGTGCTCATGGTGACGCCCGGGATCCTCGCGTTCTGCATGACTCTTTGCGAGTTCCAGCTCCTTTCCGTGGCCCAGGTGTTGACCTTGTCCATCGCGGGGATCTTCAAGGAGCTCCTCACGATTATTCTCGGGTCGTTTATCTTCGGCGACACCTTGAGCCCGATCAACTGCGTGGGTCTCGTGCTCACGTTTCTTGATATCCTATGGTACAATTACTTTAGGTATACGGACTCCGAGGCGCCCGTCTCAAAACAAGGGTACGTCGGTTTGCCGCAGGACTCGGAAAGCCAGACAAAGGCCCCCGAACAAATCGAGTTGAAGAAGCATTGAGCCACTTTGTTCTGAGACTTCCCTACAAAGCATATCGATAGAATAGACACGCTCGCGATCAAAAGCAGCAAAGAAAGTAAAAGCAGCAAAGAAGTTAAAACAGGAGAAACAGGAAAATGAATTGTAGAAATGTACATGTACAGAAAAGATCAAAGGTATGCAATTATTTGTGTGGTGAATCGTGTGGTGATCCGTGTGATGATCCGTGTGGTCAATCAGGTGGATATATATGAAATTCCGTCCCGATATCCCAATATCTTAATATCCCAGTGTTACATAAGCACAAGACTGAAAACACCGCCGAAAAGCAACACTATATAGAGGACGGGGCTGCTCGACTGCTTCATTTGTGTCTTGAAAGAGCCCGCTCCTCCGGTGGTTGGTTTCGCGTCGGCGGCACTTGCGCTGACCGATGCCGAGCCCCAGTCGGGGCGCGCCAGCGAGAAGTAGATGTGGCCCGAGCTGATGATCACGTTGGTGACGAGCCCGGGATCGGTGTTTACTTCAGAGTAAACCTGCGAGCCGAATGTAAACGTCAAGGAACTGGAGACTGTTGCACTGGTGGCAAAAGGAATATAGTCCGACCGGATGTACCCCACCGTGCTGCTGTTCCGGGCCTCCGGGACGGGCTCCTCGATGTCCACGGCTTTATTAGCGTTCGCCACGGCGATCGAGCCCCCTTCGTTATCTACAGCCACGTATACATTCTGGAGAAACGATCTGCCGAAAGCGTTGTATCCGAGAGCCTCGGACGGTACCATATTGAACACACAAGCCGCCTGGCCATCCTCAAACGTCAAGTTGGTGAAGCTGGGGAGCACAATGGAGCTGAGCGGTATCAGCACATTCAAGGGCCCGAAAGCGAAGTTGACTGTCGCATCGATGTCATGCACAGACGAGCAGTTCAAGAGCCACGTGTCGTAGTATGAGGTGTAATACGCGTTGGTTTGAAGCGCAATATTGATGATCACAGAGCGGGGCAAGTACGTGAAAAGCAAGTTGGGGTCGATCGCCACGCCGATGGACCCTGCGTCGCTCAATTGCACCAGCTGCCTGGTGTCGAGGTTTTTGAGGTCCACGTGATCCAACTGCAAGATTGGGAGAATCAGCCCGGTTTCGCCCAGCTCGTCCCAGCCCACGTGGGGGATCTGTGGGAACAGGTAGAAGTCACCTGTGTATAAATTCTGGTCCACAGAGCCCAAGAGCAAGTACCCGCCAAGGCCGGTGGTGGCACTCGTGTTGGCGTAGTATGCAGAGTACCCGTGGCCGTAAATGAGCCCTTGTGATTTGAGCAAGTCAAACACGCCGCCACTTCCCGCGGGCCCGGCCACGCCAAAGTTACCCAGAAATGTGTTGGAGTCGTCTGCTAGAAGAAACAGAATATTATCTAGCGAGATTTCGCGGGGTTCCTCGTCCTCTTCATCCGCAAGGTCTAGGGAGAGGTTTCCGCTCACAAAATACCCGCTGCCATAGAACCCTAAGGGGCCCGTGATGTTGTAAGGGGATGTAGTTGGGACCTCTGCCGTTTGTGTCACTGTCGACGTTCGCGTGCCGTTCACTACTGTGCGAGTCGTAAGCGGTGTGTATGCACCTCCCACATAGCACTCGTCGGCATTGTATGCGATGCTGTCGATTGTCACAGAGGAGGGCATGTCCGTGTAGTTGTAGCTACTGATGTAAGGCTCTAGCTGCGAGCAATCCAAAACCTTGTTGGCATTTATGAACCAGATGTGCGGCTGCATATAGTCGATCAGCATGGAGATGGCGTTTCCCATGTCGTCGTTCACAAAGATGAAACATCCAGAGTCTCTATCACCCAGTATAGGCAACGTGATCAATGCTGGGCCCAGAGTTTCTGTTAGTGTGGCATTTGCGCTGAAACTGGCCGATCTTGTCGGCAGTAGCGATGAAGAAAATGAAGAAGAGTCTGCATAGGCCCCTTGTGTCAAAAAAAGTAGCGTTGCTATGTGAAAAAGTGTGTGGTATAGTATGCTAGCCGCCATGATGAGCTGAGATCAGAGTGTCAGTGTTTGGGACAGG
Organism: Metschnikowia baotianmanensis; assembly: GCA_030565705.1. NCBI lineage: Eukaryota > Fungi > Ascomycota > Pichiomycetes > Serinales > Metschnikowiaceae > Metschnikowia > Metschnikowia baotianmanensis. The sequence goes on along the minus strand of JAJMCI010000186.1, from coordinate 6,982 downwards.
AAAACTGCGGTCTTCACGAAAAGCATACACAGGAAGACGTGAGGAGGAAAAGGGATGTCACAATGGCAAATAATTCCCGGTATGTGTAAAAGCGAAATGAAATTCGTCGTTTAAAGCACGGTTTTTTTGTCGTTCGCCGTGAAGGCCCCATGACCCGGTTTATATTAAGAACTGTGCCGGTAGTCAGTGCGAAAACGATGTCTGTGTGCAGGATCAGGCTGCCGCTTATGCACACTCTTGTGTCTATATTGCACATAGCACCCGAGATCCGCACTCGGTTGACCATTCTGGGAATCTCGTCCCGTGGGGCCCCGGTACAAGGGGGGCAGTTTCTGATTCTAATTATGCTATTTATGAAACAAAACGGTTTTCTTAAACATCTCTGTTTTCTCCCTAAAATAAAAGATAGCTTCTCGACAGTTCACACAGAAAGTGGTGTAGTGGTATGTATGTAAGATGACAGCATCACGTGGCCGAGAGGCTTATTTTGCCTCTACACGATCTGCCCCCTTGCTCAAAGGCTGTACTTTTTTTAAGTCCGGGCACAGCCGGTCCCCTCCTTTTTTGTTTGATATATGTATAAACCTTTTCATCTCCACATAATCAATTTGGTCAAAGTGGTCTTTAATTATTATAAGGAAATTAGGCGTGTGGGGTTTTTTGCCGTTGGATAGACCTGTCTTTCTTACTTCTGGCCAATGGACCATTTATTGCGATCACGCGCATCGCTCAATTCGGAATACCTTTAGTGGCAAATGAGCCTATAAGTGGCTGGTTCTTAAAATAGATTGCTTTCCCTCCTCTGGTGTTTTTCTTCAGTTCTGTCCCTTCTGAATTACGTGAATGCCACTAAAATAAAAAGACCTCTATTCGACTGATCTATGATCGCCTCTATTCGGTAGACACATAATTGCCTCTATATGGCCTTTGATGATCACCTCTCAGTGACCTCCGAGGGGCCTGATCGTTGCGGGACACAATATAAGGTATAACAAAGTTGAAAGTTGAAACTCAATTTTCGTATGCAGAAGCCCGTTCTTAAATGAGCCGATTGGTCTCATTAGACCGCGTATAACTCGCGCAGCACCAGGTTGAGCACGTTCTCAAGTATCCCAAAAAATAGATACTTAACAAGTTGACTAATAGAAATAAGCACGGGCTACAAAATTTGTTGAAATTTGAGCTTGAAATGTCAACAATTTGGACATTTCATGGTTTCGAAATCAATTAGTTTTCTCTGTTGTCGAATTACGTCGTTCCCCTAGAGCTGGAGGTCAGATAAGACACCTTTCAGCATCAACGGTAAAAAGAAAAGAAAAAACGGCTAACATGCCTGGGTGTCGGTGCCTCCTTGTCAGGAAGATAATGTCTACCAGCCGTGTTTCACCGGGCTCCAATCTTTAGCCCAGTACACCTCGTTTGCATATATTGTCGCTACATCTGGCTCAATCTTATTGCATTGCTTGCTCATCTGAAGAACAGAGAACTGTCAGGAAAAGTGCTTGGGCTGATTATATATCATATTTAATGCTGGATGTTCTTTTCTTCTCTTCCTTTTTTCTTCTCTTTCGGTTTTCCTCTCTTTCTTTTTATCTTTTTTCTTTTCATTTTTCTTTTATCCCATTTCAGTTGCTTCGAGTTCTTGTCTAAAACTTGGGGTGCAATTCGACACTGGCCATGGCCCATGTCCATGCACAATGGCGTCCTGTCTCATTATGCGCCGCGCCTGTTTCGGTGTTGTGTTGTACTGCCAGTTCAGCCGAATGCGGACAACAGAGAGGCTGGAGAAAAAGTAGCAGCGCCACACCGCCGCGCATTTTTTATTTGTGGTGTCACGTTTTCTGGGGTATTATCATGGAAGAATCTTTTTCAAAAGTTTGTAGTGCATAGATTTATTTGCAGGGATACCCTTTCGAACATTTCTGTGAAAATTTCTATGGAGTACCGTTCCAAGCATAGCCGGCCGTTGGGCGGTGGGATGGCAACTGAACAACGCTCCTCGAGCATCTTGAGATGACTAGTGTGCAGGCCCCGTTCGATTCCGTGCGATCGGGGCCAGCTGCGTATATACCCAGATTCCCGGCTTGCGTAAGGAAGGTCCAAGGCATTTGAAAAAATGCTTTTTCAGTTCAAAATGATGGTCCTTGTGGCCCTCTGCAAATTTCTTCACGGTTATCTTGGATGAGATACTGCAGAGCAGAAAAGGTCCACGTGATCTTCCCCTGCGGCCGCCCCAGATCTCCTGTTTAGCAGTTCCAACCCTCTCCCCCAATTTCACAGATTTCTATAACAAAAAATAATTCGATCCGATCTGGTAAAGCACACTCACCGAAACCACAACCCGAGACTCTCTCGCTCTTTACCCTAGAACCCCGTTTCCTGCATTTTATAGCAACATTCCCCTGCGGCCCTCCGCCAGTCTCTATACACCGAGCCTGTACATGGAAGGGGCATTTTTTTTCGTGGCCTCATTGTTTGATTCACTAGTTAGCACACCACGTTCCGGCGCTATTGTTGACCCACAGCCGAAGCAACGAGTGAATCTAATTATAGGTTGCCCCAGCCCCACACCTATCCTTTTCAAGATTCGTGCTGTGCCTCTTGGCATCGATTTCTGCTCTGGACGCTTTTTTTTCTGGACACTCTTCATACTGGTGTGCGCCCTACATTTTACTCGTGGTCTCACGTCCCATCCCTCACATCTGGTGACCCTCCAGCGCATCACCCCATCTCATCTCATCTCGTCTCGTCCCATCGTGCTTCCAGGACGTTCTTATCCCGCTTCTATTATATAAAGGCCCTCTTCAACCATCATGGCCGCCAAAAAGACCGGCAAAAGACGCAGGATCAAGATCGGCATCCGCCCGCAGCTCATCCTTCTCGTGTGCTTTGCGTCGCTCTTCTCCTTGCTCATTCTCGCCACCGTCATCGGCGTGTATGTGTCGAACATCGTCTCCAATCTACGAGCGGACCGGCTCTCCGTGATCGCCGACCTCAAAGGCACCCAGATCCAGCAGCTGTTGCAGTTCATCTACTACCAAGTCTCCTGGCTCTCGCAACGAGATACCATCACGTCCCCGCTCCTGAGGTACCGTGCGGGCAACTACTCGCAACTGGTGTTTCTGCTGGCGCAAGATTCGCTCGACCAGTTCCTCACCACGTCCGAGATGTTTGCGCTGGCAAAGTTATACAACTTGAACTTGAGCGTGGTGGCAGAATCCAGCAACGTGGCGTCCACGGTCTCCGCGCACGTCGAGGACGCGCTCTACATTCTCCTGAACGCGTCGACGGTCCCCCTGGCGGTCATCGGGCGCAACAACCTGAACGCCATCCCCACGGGTTCTCTTTCGGGACCTCTCACCAACACATATACCTCTGCCGACTCCGTCAACACCACGTTTTTCATCGGCATCACCGTGCCCATCTACACGAACAGTTCCATCATCGTGCACGAGCTGCTGGTCGCGGGGTACCTCACGGTGATCGCCAACGCGCGGCTGGTCAGCACGTCTCTAGATACTCTGTCCTACGAGGAGGACTATCTTTGTTTGGCCCTCAAACCAATCTACGCGTCCAACGGCACCTATCTCAATCCGAGCGACCTCATAGGCTTCCTGGCGTTGTTTGGCGACATCAGCCCGCTCTTTAAGTACGACACGTTTGTGGACATCTCGCAGTCAGAGGCCGTGTCTGTAGCACTCACACGAGGCGAGGGGACCGCCACCGATCTCATGTCGCTCAAGGGATATAATGTCGCGATCGGGTTCACGCGAGTACAAGTCGACACCGCCACGTCCTGGAACGTGATTGTCGAGCAAAGCCAGGGCAGGTTCCAGGGCCCGGTGAAGAAACTCACCGACATCATGATTGGCGTGGTCATCGGGATCGGCGTGTTCGTCTCGCTCATCACGTTCCCCCTTGCGGTGTTCTTCGTCAACCCGATCACCAAGCTCAAAAACGCGATCGAGTCGATCACACACTCGAAACGAGAAAGGGAGAAAGACGCCGTGGATCTAGGGCCCGGTGCCCGCCTGGCGTCTGTAGGAAATACCGACGAGGAGGACGCGCACAGCAGCGGCGCCATGATCAAACGAAACTCCGTCAACACCGTCAGCTCTGGCAGCTCGACCGTGTTTCTGACGGGCATTCGTCTTCCCGAACGGATCCCTCAATCCAAAAAACTTTTCAAGGACGAAATCACCGAGCTTTCAGATGCATTTAATATCATGACGGAAGAGCTCGAGAAACAGTACTGTCACCTAGAAGACAGGGTGCGCATGCGAACAAAAGAGCTCGAGGCATCCAAGATCGAGGCCGAGGCAGCAAACGAGGCCAAGACTGTATTTATCGCCAATATCTCCCACGAGTTGCGGACCCCCCTCAACGGTATTCTCGGCATGACTTCCATCGCCATGGATGAGAAAAACCACCTGCAGATCAAGGACTCGTTGAAACTTATCCAGAGATCGGGTGAACTCTTATTGCACATTTTGACTGAATTGTTGACGTACTCCAAGAACACGTTGAACAGATCGAAGCTCGAGAAGTCCAACTTCCAGATCCTCGAGGTCGTGTACCAGGTGAAGTCGATTTTCAGCAAGTTGGCCATCGACCAGCGCGTGAACTTCAAGATCCTCTTGAAACCGAGCGTTCTCAGAAAACTCATTCTTTTGGGTGACTCGAACAGAATCATCCAGGTGGTCATGAACCTTGTGTCCAACAGTTTGAAGTTCACGCCCGTCGACGGGTCTGTGGAGGTCAGCATCAAGCTCTTGGGAGAATACGACCGAGAGGCCTCGAAGAAGATCGACTACGCGGAAGTGCTAGTTAAAACACCATTCAAAGAGCCTAAGGAAACGGAAGAGGTGGTGCCTAGCCCAGTTCTTGATAGGGCCGACACCGAGAGCTTCAATGGGTTTTATCCAACAGCAAATATCAATAAGAGGGTGCCCACAGCCACCTCTGTAAAGGGTTCCTCCGTGCAACGCATCGGCTCCATTCACTCGAGACAAGTTGCCAACGAGGTTCTGGATGACAGCAGTCTCACAACGTTCACTACCACTGAGTATGAGGATATCATTTTCGAGTCACAGTTCAACCCTCTGAAAGCGCTTCCTGTTGCACCAGTAGTTCCCGAGAATGAGACACCGGAAACAGATATCTTCTCCAAACCCATCGGGCTTTTCGCGAAAGATGACGCTAGCTCGCTCCCCTCGGTGAACATTCTGAATTCTCTGACGGACTACTTCAAGAACCCGCCCGACGATGTTCGTGATGCGGTTGACCCGCTCAACAAGGAGCTTCCCAAGCCGCCTTTGAACCACTACGACTCCGGAAAGTCGAACCTCACTGACATTTCTGAAAACGAGTTGGTCAAGAACAACGAGGTGTACAGGTTGCGGAAGATGTATGTGCCGAAATCGTGGGTGATTCAGATCGAGGTCCGTGATACTGGTTCGGGCATCGAGCCTGCACTTCAGGAGAAGGTGTTTGAACCTTTCATGCAGGGAGACCAGACTCTCTCCAGAAGTTATGGTGGAACAGGTTTAGGTCTCTCCATCTGCCGCCAACTAGCCAAGATGATGCATGGAACATTGACCCTCAAGTCGGATATCGGCAAAGGCTCGACGTTCACGTTCACTGTGCCGTTGCCACAAAGTGGAGAGATTGTCGTTCCGCCCGAGAAGATGCAGCAGTTCTGTGAGGACGAGTTCAACCCCAACTCCCGAATGAACAGGAAGGTGCTTTTCAATATTGAGGAGCCACTCTCGGACTCCCAGACCACTGACAGCCAAACGGCTGAAACCACAGAGACCGGGCTGACCCCTCTGGAATCGTACAGCGAAAGGGGCCTGGGTGGCCCGAGAAGAGCCAGCAGGCCTCAGCGCATCGATCTTCCTCTCCCTCAGCTGTCTGTGGGAACGGCCGAGCCGACACCCACGGGAGAAACGTGTCTTGATGATATTTCGCATCTCAAAATCCTTGTGGCCGAAGATAACTCGGTGAACCAGGAAGTGATCAAGAGGATGTTGAAGCTCGAGGGGTTCACGAATATCACCATGGCTGCCAACGGAGCCGAGGCGGTCGATCTCGTCAAGAAATCCTACGACACGATGTCCTTGTATGATATGATCTTCATGGATGTGCAGATGCCGAAAATGGACGGCCTCACTGCGACGAAGATCATCCGGAAGAACTTGAAGTTCAAAAAGCCAATTGTGGCGTTGACCGCTTTTGCAGACGAAAGTAACATGAAAAAGTGTTTGAGCTGCGGCATGTCGGGCTTCTTGTCGAAGCCAATCAAACGAACCAACTTGAGGAAGATCGTGGTGGATATCAGCCCTGAATTGTTGAAAGACATCGTGACCCCTCCAAGCACGTACCTTGGAGACGAGTCGCGCCAGGGATATTTCTCCATCAAAGATCTGTTGTCCTCCACGGAAGAAGAGAAGAAAAAGAAGCAATGAAAAGATACGATGCACTCGCTAGAGTGGAGGCCATACCCCCATAATCAATTGCATTGAGTATATGGAAACCATTGGCACATACGAGACAATTATAGAGTAGAATAATTCACTTCAATTCGAATCAAATTTCAAGTAGGATCAGATCATTGGCCAACTGCACTAAAAAGAAGTAAGTTTTTGAAAAAATAGCCGCACATGTCGAATAAACCTCCAAAATACACCGGGAAAGTTTCACACTGGATCGTGTCGTGCGCAGTGTACATAACTACTTAGTTCCCCAAACTTTTCGCAGCTTCTTTAAAATTTGCCTCAAAATGTTGTTAGAAATTACAACGCACTCGTCATGTATATAGAGTATATGTGCAGGACGATGTCGATGGATGGCGGTGAAAATTCTTCACCCCATTCCCGACACCGGTCTTAGCACCTCACCGTTTTAATAAGACACCAGAAGGCCATTGTCCTTCAAGATATAGTCAATCATTGCCTGCGTATACGTAAGCACATCTAACTAA
>JAJMCI010000185.1:0-29943 GCA_030565705.1 Metschnikowia baotianmanensis | reverse complement strand
AGTGCAAATCAAAACTCGCCGGATCGGTCAAGATTGAGCAGTGGGTAAACACATAAAGAGGGGTTTTGAGTCCGTATGATACGAACTTGGCCGTAAACAGAAATGGGAATAACAATTGAATTCGAAGCGCAAATCAAAACTTTCCAGATCGGTCAAGATTGAGCTGTGGGTAAACACATAAAGAGCATTTTTGAGTTCGTATGATACGAACTTGCCGTGAACAGAAATGGGTATAACAATTGAATTCGAAGCGCAAATCAAAACTCGCCGGATCAGTCAAGTCTTTGTATATACAATGAACCTTGATGGCTTCGGAAATCCCATATAAACTCAGGGTGTTCCAACCCCAGTGATATTTGAGAAAAATAAACCCCTGCCTTTTGAATCACCGTGTGAGTACCTCAAGATGCAATTTCAAGCCAATATGACAGACCTTCAAGTCAACGCCCCCTCAAGTCCCACAGTCGATTTGAACTCGCAAGCTGGTAACGATCCTGATGGCGATCTCGACGCTGAGGACAGCGATGAAGAATTCAATCCCGCTGCAGACGAAAACCAATGCGAAGTTGATGAAGTGAATAAAGATGATGAAGTCAGAGAGGGGCAGGAATTACTCAGGAAATCAGCAGATATTGAATTGGATCCCAACATGATTCAACATATTGAGAATATGGAGTTCAAGGTTATCTTACTCGGAACTAAGGAGACTCTCAAGGACTGTCTTCATGGTAATATCACGAACAAGGGAAAGATGAACGAGAAAGAACGAAGACTTTTCAAATTTGTCAACACTGTCCTTCAGACTCCAGTTTGTGTCAGAAGATGCGAATCAATGTGGGAGGAGAACACGATGAGAACTTACGGATATTCCATTAGGGATTACGTCGAGTTCATGGCTAATTGTGTGATTGAGGGGAAGGCCATCGATGAAAGCAACTTTGAGGTCAACGGTCCCTACATGGTTGAATGTATGAAATCTATGATTGCAGAAAAGGACTTGAGAGCGGGGAGACCAACCCTGGGCCACATCCGAAAACTTACTGCTCTCAGGGCTGCCTTGATTGGCTTTCAGAAGGTTCTCGCGCTTTATCATTCTGCGCAAGTTACTGATGAGAAGGAAAGAGCAAGAATCCTTGACGAGGAGTTGCATATCCCCCGTCTCTCCTCGGCTACAATGTTCATCGAAGAGCAAAGAAAGAAGAATGTTAAGTTGATTCGTGTCAATTTCGATAACAAGCAAAGGGAAGCCCTGGCTATCGGAAGATACACAGATGAACAGGCAATCGAAATGCGGAGATACCTGTGGGGCTTGACGGGGATATACACGAAGAAACTGATCTCCAGAGGCATCAATTGCTCTTTGGAGCTTCTTTTGGGACACCACTATTTGTTCCGAGGGGATAACAAAAGAACTCTCGAGCTCTCAGACTCTTTTTATACTATCCAGTCTACTTCCCGTGGAGACATCCCCATCATGGGATTTCAGCTCACACATAGCAAAACTATGGGCCCAGATGGAAAGTCTCGTTGTATGGGAGCCTGTCGCAGCAAAGATGTGGACTTATGTGTCATCTCTGCTTTTGCATTTTCGCTTTGGTATCGTTTCGACTTTGAGGATGGACCTCTTTTCGGACAAAACTTTCCTGATTTCCTTGATAAAGAGAGCTGGTATCCGATTAAAGTGCTTTTTGCTCCAAGTGAGGAATCTTTGAGGAAAGAAGCCATAAGCTACGGATACGAGAAGACCTTGATGAGTATTTGCCTCAAAAGCATTAAGTTGGAGTCGCTCAAGATAACGCATCTCTCTAGATCATCAGGTGCCCAAGGTGCAGATGCAAATGGAATATCCGAAGACCAAATCAAGAGAGCAGGTCATTGGAAAACGAGCGCCCTTGTTGAGCACTATCTTTCGCCATTTCCTTTTGATTTCATTCACTATTCCGCGGGCTTCAGACTTGATGAGCCTTACTTGATTCCCCGCGACATTGACCCTCCCTTGGAATTGAAGAAAATGATCTTTCCATGGCTCGAGGAATACATTGATAAGGTTAAAAGCCGAGTTTATCCAGAAAAGACAGAGTTCAAGAACAAAGATGGTGTTGTTCTCGAGTTTCTCGAAATGCTCCGAGAATTTAGGTCGATCATACTTCAAGACTTGGCCGTGAAAATTATCACTAAGGATGCTTCTCATGAATTGAGGGATAAACCCGACAGTATCTTCTGCACGCATCCTGTGACACGCCATCCTTACTTCGAGCGCTTCAAACTATTAGTCGCTGATGAAATCATGGAAGAATCCTTTACCTTTCCTGCTGGTGACCTCTCTATAAAGTTGAGTCAAATCTCTGCTATCATAGGGACAGCGTTCAATTTAATCAGAAGCGGTTTTGAAGAAGGCATCCTCTTTCTCAAAAATGGAATGAAACTGCTCACACAAACAATTTTAGACCAGCGAGATCGTATCAGCCAACAAGACGAGCGTCTTTCACAGTTAAACAATAGGATTGTGGGAATCGAAAGCTACCAGATTCAAACGAACACCAAGATGCAGAATTTGCTTCGCGAACAAGAAAGGTGCAAAACTGACTTATGTTTTGAATTCAGTCAGTTGAAAATTTCGGTGACCGGCGCCCCACCTGTGCCGTCGGGTCGGGCGATTGTCCCAGACGAGATATCTCATATCGTGACAGATGGTACCTTAAGCCTGTCTCTCCAACCCTCAGAGATGTCAGAAACACCTGACTATGAGAGCTCGGTCTTTGACATGAGAAAAAACGAAACGTGTGTTGAGTTGGGCTACGAGTGGTTTGTTCTGGAACCGTCAAGAATGTCTATCCAAGAAAAGAATAAGCTTTATGGAACAAAGTGGAGGGAGTTATCAAGGAGAAAATCTCAATACAGAAGAAAACGCTCTGTTTACACCTTTTTGAGTGGGTTGCAGCCAAAGATTCTAAGTATATCCGTGAGTCAATTATACTGGCTACTTGATAGGTACAGGGTTGAAAATGAACTCACCCTTGCCTCCCTCATTGAGAAGAAATTGGAAAAGCATGGAGAGGCTCAGAATGTAGGCGGTGAGTTGATCCATGATTGGTGCAACTTGGTGGATGTTCAGGATCGGATGGCGGCGTCTGCCGCCAAGGACCTATTCAATGGGGCTCAATTCAAGGATAATTAGGCAATATAGTACTTAATACACAATTTACAGTTTTGCAAAGCTTGTGTCTCTCTTAGGCATATCGCATGCTTTTTAAATAACGACTCTTCCTCCTCAGAGGAGTTGCGCAGATGCCTCTTTGGTGGCTGCGTGCAGCCACGGAAGCGTATTCCGGAGCGCAGAGCCCGGATCACAGGGTTCTCACTCCTGCACTTACTCTCCTTTTTAATATTTCATTCTGATTTTACACCTCAACATTCACAAAGATCTAGTTTCCATCCCGCTTCTTTCTCTTGCCAATTGCACAAAACACACCCGATTTTCCCCAAAAAAAAAACATTGCATCCCCAAGAATGCGCGTGCTCCGTCCCAAGCACCAGAAACTCATTCTCCAGTGCTACCCGCCCGGCCGAGGCGTGGACAAAAAGCCCAATCCTCTGGAATTGCTGTACTTGCTCTACTATGCGCTGACCCGGCGGGTGAAACTTCAGAAAATCGCCGAGTTCTTGAAACACAAAACCAGGGCCGACGTGCGGGGCCGCAAGCTGGGCAACTTGCTGGTCACGCTTGCGCTCGTGCTGCTGCTCATTGAGAAATGCGTCGACAACTTGAATGCGTTTGCACCCCAGGTATGTGCGATTCTCCACATGGTGTGTGGGCTCGCGGAGCTCCCTCTATACAAGGCGGTGGTGGCGACGTTCTGTGTATTCTGTTCGAGATTAGATAGCGCGCTTTTCACGGGCGACAAGGACTTTGTCGACGCGTTTTGCACGTTGACCAGAGAGATATTAAACACGGCAGAAACCCAGCTGGCAACGCAGCTGCTTAGCCGCCGCGACTGGAAAATGGCGGCGTTGGTCACGTGCCGCCACGTCGTCGCCGTGCTTAGGTACACGGCCCGGGTCAGCGGCGCGTTTGTGCCGCAGATCGTCGCCAACTTGGCGCCTACCGTATATGCATCGTTCCCTCTTGAAACACTCACCCTGCGGCTCCGTGCGGCTCTTAACGTGGAGCAGGGGGCTGCAGACCGCGCGCTTACAAAGACAATGACCGCGCGGTCCGCCCGCCCGTACCGTCCGCGGGACAGTTACGACGAAGGCTCGTTGGACGATGAAGATCTTGGTGAAGAGGCGCTTTTGGGGCTCCACGCGCTCTTCCACACGTCGGTGGCGCTGCAGATCACCGAGGCCACGCGGCTGGTGGTCGAGTACGACTTCACGCGGAACCACGGGACTTTGCGGCCCGGAAACGGTGGAACTAGTGTAAATGAGGCTGTTTTCAGCGCGAAAACTGGACATGGGACGAGCAACACGGAAGGAACGCTTCTGAGGAAGGGAGAGGGCCATCTGGGCCCGCACACGGGTCATTTGCGCGAAACCCCCGCCTCCGCCGCCGCCTCGGGAACGGTATTTCTCCAAGTATGCGCATCGTATATCCCAGTGCAATTGCGTTTCGAAACCCTCGTCACGCTTTTGGACACGCTCACCGAGATCACCCGGCAGGCCACGTCGAAACAGACGCGGTTCTTGCACATGCGGCACTATGCAGAGCACATCCTTAGCCTTGTGTCGTCGGGGTTCAACATGATCGGGCTTTCCATTGCCGACGTCCTCGTGCAGCTTCTCTCGTTGAAAACGGACCTCCACCTCCGGCTTTCCTCGTTTCTCACGCCCGCCCAGGTCCGGGACCTCGGCGAGATCTACTCCGCGTGCATCTGCAACTTGGCGAGCCACATCTACTACTTCGACCAGGTCCTGGACGCCGTCGAGGGCGTTTTGATCCAGGTGGACACTGTTTTGAGCTCTGTCTCGGGCAGTGTGAGCACCGGAACTGCCAAGGACGTTTCTGGGGCTCAGGGTTCTAAGAATGAGCCAGTTTCTACGAAGGAAATGGACTCTAAGAATGTTCCGGACTCTAAAAAGGCTATGGACTCTAAAAAGGCTATGGACTCTAAAAAGGCTCTGGACGCTCATATGGGCCAAACCGTGTGCCTCTTGGCCGTCGACTTGCTCAATCTCATCTCGCGCATCCTGCGTCTTCTTTCCGCCAACTCCAGTGCGATTCCGTGGCGCCACGCGTCCTTGGAGTCCTGGGAGCCCAGCTTCGCCTTGTTGACGCCCGCGAAATCGTATCCCAAGCTTGCGGCGCTCGTTTCCCGCGAGCACTTGCTGCATATCCAGGCGAAGTACTTATCGGTCGTGCGGGGCTTTCTTGCGCATGAGCTCAGCGCCGAGTCTGGCGAGCTCCGTGCGGAAAAAAGAGCCGAGCTCGACCCGGCCGCCCGCTACCTCGAGCCAAACTACAAGAACTACATCGAGGACAAGGACAACTCTCTTGCCGCGTTGCTTGCGCAATGCACAGACTTTTTCACCGACGACGCGTTTGATCCTGTTTCTGCAAAGTCGCTAGCAGTGATCTTGGAAGGGCTTGCGGGCGTGATGGGCGTCAACTTTGCCCACAACTTCCTCGCATGCTTCTCGGCATGGCAGTTGCAGGCGCCGCCGTCGTCGCCTGCGTTGGTGGCACGTGACGTGTGTGCCTACTACGTGTTGACCATGACGCTTTCCACATTGAACGAGAAGTACAACGGTCTTTTGGAGGACGACATTGGCGTGCTGGAGTTGAGCAAGTCGCTTCTCCAGGACATCGAAGCGAGGAGATCCTCCATCTGGAGCATTGGCGGTGCAAACGCGGCCGCTTCTGTGGTCGACGTGTTTGCTTCTCAGATCACCATCGGCACCATCGAGACGTACTTTGCCTCCACAGCTCTCAAACAGTGGCTCGTTCCGCCCAATGCAATTCTCGCGGAATTAGAGGACGGTATGGGTTTTAAGTTTACATCTGCGAAGGACCGCGGCGGCGCTGTTGATGAGATCGACGAAATCTCACTCCGCTCTGCAGGGAATTTCCAAGCCAGCCCGCTAGGCTTGGGCCTGGCCAACGAGATCTCGTCGATTTACTCGGGACTCCAGAACGGACAAGGCAACTGGAACGGAAACGGGAACTGGAACGGAAACGGGAACTGGAACGGAAATGGTAACGGTACTGCCAACGGTACTGCCAACGGGATCTTCAATGGACATGCCAACTGGAACAGTAACGCGAGTTGGAACGGAAATGGTAATGGCAAAGTGCCCGATACTCTTTCGCCCCCTCAAACGATCCCGACTGCCAGGCGAATGCCCCGTGTTGAGGACCTCAAAAATAGTATGGAAGGCTTTTTGCAAGGAGAAAATTCCCCCGCGGCCAGAAGCAGAGACGTGAGCTCGGCCAAGTCGGTGCTCCAGACGCTGCCGCAGGTCTCGGACGTGATGTCGATCGTCGATAACCTCAAGATCGACGATGACCGGGAGATTGTGGTTTAGTGTGTGGGATCGTGAAGCATTGGTGCTGGAATGGAAGGCTGTTCTATTAGGAATGTCGCCTCTTAGAGTGTGATTCACTGGGAATGCAACGCGAAACACGCTTTCTGCCCTTTCCTACTTTCACAGACATTCATTGAAACAATATTGAAGCTTTCTGGAACTATAGTTACTGGAACCCAAGTTACTAGAAGCCAGGGCAACTCATACCACACACTGACATATAACAGCACACAGACATTTATCCAGCACACAGACATATAACAGCACACTGGCTTAAATACAGCACATTGGCATATTACCAGCATATTGGCATATTACCAGCACATTGGCATATTACCAGCACATTGGCATATTACCAGCACACGGACATATATCTGGAATATAACACCACACAGATACATAACAGCACACTGACATATATCCAGCACTCGGGGCAAGGATCTGGCTGCTTCCAAGCCCTCGCCCATATCCATATTCGGTGTGCTTTCCTACGGAGTCGGCAAGCCGACAAGAATACAAAAAATACATCTCATTCATACATACCCGCGACCTACTCGTCGTCGTCGTCGCCCAAGGCCTCGAACGCGTTGAACGTGTTGGTGTGCTTGTCTGCGATAGCGTCTCTGGGGTCCACGGCCTTGGACAGGCCCAAGTTCTTGTTGTTGGGTTTCACGCGCATGGGGGCGGCGCCGTCTCTGGCCAGCTCGCGGAACGCGGCGCGCTCGTCGTCGTCGCCGCCAAACGACTTGCGGGGCTTCGCGTAGGTCTCCCAGCCGTCCTCGTCGACGGTGGTCTCGGACTTCTTGCGCAAGTTGGGTCTGGGGCCGTTGCCGCGCGACACCCGGCGCCGGTTGAAGGTGCTGTACGAGCGCTCGTGGCCGTGCTCGTCGATGTACGAGTCGCCGTTGGTGATCTTGACGCGGCGCTCGTTGGCCACGTGCTCGCGCACAGACTCCACCAACTTGCTGAACGCGTCCAACACGTCGGCCTTGGGCGTGTACGCGTGCTCGCGGACGTCCATCAATTGTTCCTCGGTGTACTTGGGCATTGTGTTTCTTGTTGTTTGTGTGGGGGTGTATTGGGGTTAATGCCGTGTTTCGGAGATCTGGGGTTGTTTCGGGCTTGGGGTCGTGTGATGGAGTGACGAGGTGGTTTTCTCCTTTTTTCGCTGCCCTTTTTTTTTTGGGTGCGAGACGACTCTGGCGGTTTCTAGACTCTGTAGAGGAAACCGTGCGGGGCAAGCACCCATGAATATTTACGAGAGGGACAGCGGTTGTTAGTGTTTTTTGACTCATGGACCGGCATGCATGGCTTTTTACCTTTTTTTTATTCTGGGGGCTGGCGACGCATGGAATTGGGGTCTTGGCTTGGCATTGAAGATGCAATTGTTCGACAGCTCCGGTTGTCCGGGTATCCTAAGATAATTTTCGCGCGCATGCTAATTGAGAGCTAATTGAGAAATGAACGGGATTCTTAGAGGTGGAATGCGGTAGAGAATACTCCGAAATGGCAGGGGGAAATGGCATGGATGAAATGGAAAGGTGTTATATCAGCAGTGTCGGTGAGAGCATGCAATTAGCAGAGATGAATTGGGAGGCATGGCGTTTGTGGGACAAGTGATTTGGGGGAAGGCGCAAGTCACGTGCGAAGCGTCGCAGGCCGCGGGTCACGTGAACACGGAGCCCTTTTGAATTATTCGGGGTTTCACCAAGCCTATTTTCTTTCATGGACAAAGACGAATGATTATACCTTACGAAAATACAATTTAGATGCATAAATAGGGAAATGGAGTACTTCTTAATTCATTGAACAGACCAAGTTCGGTGCTCGAGATCTGATACTTCTGCTCTTCCACTCTGAGCTCTTTAGTAACCCAATTCGATCTCGTTTTTTCTCTCGTTCCATGTTTTTGCGAGATGAACTAATTATGTTTTTTTTTTCTTCTTTGGTGAACACATTTATCAAAGGAAAACTACACATCTTAAGCACTCAGATGGGCTAGGAGTTTGGAAGGTGCAAACCAACCTTTGGTGTGATGTACGTTTCACTGTACTATGAGCAACTGTCTGATCACCAATATGGTACTGAAAGAGATGATTTTGAACCTTTTATAGTCTTTTTCGTTTTTAGTTAAAAATCGAGCATGTAGTAAGATCCTCTACAAAAGATTTCGAGTTTGGAGAGATACTCGAATCTTGCCATGCTTTTTTATATTCTTATAATCCCGACACACGTAACAGATCTCATTTATACTTTCTCAACAACTGATTGTCTTGAAAAAGAAGTCAGGCCGGGGATCATTAAACTCTTCACTTTAAATACTAGAAAAAAAGTCGGATCATGGAAGATGATTCGTTAGATTTCGACTACTATGTATGGATCTATCAACAAACCAAAAAAACAGATGAATCTTCGAGAGATTTTCTGACACCTCATATAAGATTCTTTTTTTTTGATAATACATTTATTAGAGGGAAACTATACAGTTGAAAACCTCGAATACACCAGAATTTGAAAGGTGAAACCCAACCTTTGGTTTGATGTACATTTCATTGTACGATGAGCAACCGTCTGATCACCAGACTTGAAAAAGTTGAATTGGTTTGTTAAGACCGCCCGAAAGGTATACATTCTGGAAGGCGGCAGGAATACTTTTCGGATAAACTGCTTCCAGTTTTACTGCCTAGGCAGATTACTAAAGCGTGGAGAGCGATTCACCCTTTGGGTAGTTGACAAAGCTAATTTCAATACATTGGTGAGGTCAGGTTGGAATCATTTTAGGTGATTCGTGAGATGGGACCTCGAAATGGGTTAGAGGTTTTATGTATAGCTGTATAGTTTTTGGGCTTAGAAGGTAACTTTTGAGCTCCACTTCAATCAATGGAATTACCAATACAAAAAAAGAATACCTGTTTGTTTGTTTTTTGGCGGTAGAGTTTAGGTGAAATTTGCTATACACAGCATTTGTCAGTTTTTCTTGTCTTGTCCTGGAGTGCAATGCCACGCAAGAAAACGCTTTGAGTTCCTGCCTGCTTGATTTCCTCAATGTTGAGTTTAAAACGGATATCAAGAACGGTCTCAATCACTCCATTGATTTTCAACTCACAATCTAGCAATAGTCTTAAGGAAATATAAACTCCCTTCGAAGGCCGCAAACCATGGTTGCAAATTCAGAGCACACTTCAGATGACGACTTTGGATAGCCTTATATCTCACGATGTGTCAAGCTGACCCGATTGTCTCTTTCTACAGAAAGAAAAAGTGTGGTATTACAAAAGCCTGAGAATCTTTCCAAAAGCACAGCCAAAAACAGCGTAGATATATGCATAGATGAGGATAGCCCTTTAGATCGCCATTGAGATACATCTCAGACACCACGCTCTTTCTTGACAAATATATGAGAGATATAAAGAAAGCACGTCCGCGAAAAGATTTATCGAAAAAGATCATACTCCGCCCCTTCTGAACCCTGCCTCATGCCTTCTTGACCTGGAG
Source organism: Metschnikowia baotianmanensis (assembly GCA_030565705.1). NCBI lineage: Eukaryota > Fungi > Ascomycota > Pichiomycetes > Serinales > Metschnikowiaceae > Metschnikowia > Metschnikowia baotianmanensis. Next base: position 19,926 of record JAJMCI010000185.1, on the reverse strand, counting down.
AAGAAGTATCATGACTTCTCTTTTTGCCAACGAGAACTGGTTCATGAACGTTTTGCGTATCGCAAATTGCACATGAAAACTTCTAAACTTCCTCTCCAATCTGTCCAAATACTCATCGAGGCTCTGTAACTCGGAGGCGTTACTCATATTTTGAAGGGCTAGTCTGCCATAGTCATCCTGCAACGCCATGACTCGGAGCTGTACCTCGACAACCCGGTACACAAACACGTTTCCGGAGATTTCGAAGTTTTTGTATCGTTTCAAGAGCTCAGCGCATTCTGTCATTACCCGAAACATGTTTTTTGTGAACGCATACTGTTTCGCCAAATTGGCCGATAACTGCCTGTCTGCTAGTTGGCGACTAAGGTCTAGAGTCTGCGCTTTCAATGCTCTCTCCCGAGTCTTGAAACTCTGAACATCAAACGGAAGCTTATCCAAAAACAGTCTGAGTTGGCGCTGGATGTCGTGCAATAGCATCTCCAGTTTGCGTGAGGTGCCCTCAACGAAAGCCACACAAATTCGACCGTGTAGTTCTAAGTCCAGCAGAGACCCTTGAGAAGAAGAGAGGATATTTGTTGCATTTGCTTTCGATCTTTTGTCCAAAGCAGAATTTGATATCGGGGTATAGATATGAATCTCTCCTTGAGTGAAGTTGGTGGCAATAGCTGTACATATTAGGGACGCGAGTATCACTGCCTTGAAAACTTCCATTATGGAAAAAGGATGCTTTTGCGCAAAAGGAGGAACACGAAGAGAGTTTATATACTCGAGGATGAAATGTTGGAAGCGAAATACAATCATTTCAGATTTCTCCGCTATCCTCGGGATTCAATCTCTATTTGTTTTGGCCTTCGATCCCGGTGTTAGAACTCAGATTTTCAAATTTTTCAAGCATCTCGACTCATATGAAATACCCAATTTCGCATCCATTTCCACACAACCCAGGTCAATTCAATTCGGAAAGCCCCCAGCCAATTTAACTAAAAACGACCTTTACAAATAGAAACAAGAAGGGAGAGGGATAATGAAGAAGATAATATTGAAACGCGTTTCTCATGCATACATATCCAGACAACGATACAGATACTTTATCCAACCAAAATAAAAAAAATTACAGCTTTCAAAAAACAAATAGGGAGCAATCTTTAAAATGAAGGCAGGTTACTAAAGCATGGAAAGTGATTTATCCTTTGGGTAGTTGACAAAGTCAATTTTTATACATAGGTAAGGTCAGGTCGAAATCATCGCAGGTGGTTCGTTAGATGTGACCTCGGAATGAATTGAGGTTTTATATATAGCTGTACTGTGGGCTTGGAATGTAACTTTTGAACTCCCCTTTTTTCAATGGATTTATCAATAAAAAAAGGGTGGGAATTCCGTCTTAGTAACTCATTCTCGAGAATAAAGAATATCAAAAGATGATAGTTCGTTAGATATGACCTCGAAATGGGTTGGAGGTTTTATGTATAGATGTACAGTTCTCGGGCTTAGAAGGTAGCTTTCGAGACTCCCATTTAATCAATTTATCTACCAAAAGAAACCACGACAAACAAAAAAAATTCAATATGAAGTCTCGTTCATCGATTATGAGCCCAATGAGTGGTTAGAGAAATCACATATGCTTCGCTTACCACTCACGACTTTCCAGGTGTTCTGAGAGTAGTATATAGGGAGTTGTAGTAGTGATTCTAATATTTTATTAACGAAGTGTTTTGATATTCAGACTTTTCGGCAAGTCCACATTCGGTAGTTCGACATGATATTTGAGAAAAGTATACTTCTTCGCCCCCCTCATTGTGAGTTCTATCCATTTGTGTGGATTCTTCTTTTTCTTTTTCTTTTTTCTTTTTGATAGCTTCATCGATTAGAGGAGAGCTCAAAATCACCTTTAAGCCCAAAACCTTAACAGCTATGAATAAAACCTCTAGGTAATTTATTTCAAGGTCACATCTCACGAATCACCCCCATGATTCTGATCTGATGTGTTTTGTTTTACCTTATGTTTTTGACAGTTATGACTCTTTTTTCACTACAATATTCAGTTATAAGTATGCGTTTTGGCACAGTAAACTTTATAAGCTTTTTTCTTCAAATAAGCTATCAATCTATGCATTATAAAACCATCTTGCAAATACAGGGAACGAGATCGAAGTAGATCTTCGCATATTGTTTCTACATGCGGATCATTTTGAATCATGGCTCTTTGTAGATTCCTAACAAGACCCGTAGGAATTCCCTGTATATCCGTATCACTCTGTTCCATGGATCTGACAAAAAAAAAACTATGCTTATTACTAAATCTGCATTCTTTTTAAAGAAGCATTATTTATATATCTGGTTCTCAACTCGTGGTCTCCCACTACCCTGCACATTTCCGGACTCCGCCTATCGCGCATCGCATCGCATCTCATCTCATCTCATCTCTGACCTCCAACCCTAAAACCACATTCCATCTTTTCAGATCCCACCATTCCAGCAGAAACAATAGAAAAACAGAGTTTTTCACTAAAAAACTTGAAAAGCAAACCCCCACATTTCCTTAAATCTATTCCCACCCTCATATCCACATTCCCACACCCTCCAGATGCCACTCATCAAGTCACTCAGCAAAGTGCTGAAAAAACTCGCCAAACAGTCGTCCGGGTCGCTCCACGTGAAAGGCAGAAAGTTCAAGCAGCTCAACCGCGCCACGGAGAGAGAGCACAAGATCAAGGCGAAAAAGGCCCAGTTCGCCGAGCAGAAGAACCACGAGCTTCTCTTCTACCTCTATGTGCAAGAAACGTTGAACGAACAGCCCGAAAAGAAGCAGTACGACGTCTCTGAAATGAGGAGCATCATCGCCACGTACATCAGCAGAAACGACGAGGAGATCGCCGATTTCGAAAAGGAGAGAAGGCCGGGCAGACCCATGACCAACAAGCACCAGATCATGATTGAGAAGAGAAAACACGACCACCACCTCTTTGCCACCGGGTTCCGGATCCCGGATCTTTCCGACGAAGAGACCACCAGACGACTCCAGAACTGGAACGGCACGAGCGGGTCGCTGTCGGCGTGGAAATTCACCTTGGTCACGGAGAAACCAGATGAGGGCATTTCCGAGAATCCAGATGCGATGGACTAATATAAGTTTTGAGTTTAAGGTTTGGTGGATATTTGAACAGCAGACAAGTGGAGGGTATCCTTGGCATCCAATCACCTATGTATCTTGATTCAATTCTGGCACCATAATTACAGACCTATGAACAATTGCGCGGCCTGAATTGATACGTTGACACGGTTTGTCGAGTCTTCCATTCCCGCTTTCTGGTCTTAATGATAGACAATTGAAACGAACGTTGGGGCGAAGTAAAAAATTGACCATTTTTGACGTGTGTTTCACATGCGGATAAGAAGAAAAGGAGAGACTACGGCCTGGGAAAGCTGGGGTCTTTCAATACTTAGTGCATTATCCAGACGTATTTATGGGTATTTTAGGATTAGTTGAAGAGGGGACGTTCTTTCCTGTAATACGATATGTTTCCTTACAAAATAAATAAAGAAGGTTCAAGAATCTTTTATGACACTTTTTTCCTTCAGAGAGTGTTAAATAACCCTTGATGCTGAAACTACCATGTATTTCCCGGCTTATTTCCACAACCATCCTTGCCAGATCGATTTCGATTTCTGGTGTTGAGTTGAGCTTTGGAACTCTTCATCCAGACCTTGAGGCTCCTGTGACAACCTCTCGTTTTTCCCAGAATCGTCGCCCCTAATGCTCTCCTCCGTAGTCGTCATCCCCTCCATACTAATTTCCCGTAATCCCTGGTCTATGGCGGTATCGCCCACCAAACAGTTCACAGTAAGTAGCCCCAAAAAACACAACGACGACGAAATAAACACAAATCTGACCAATCTGCCGAAATGGAGGCCCCGGCTATTCACCCCGCGGCTCAACACTAGCATGCCCTCGGACCTTCCCGAACCAATAAGCCTCCACCCCTGTTTCCTCAACTCCTCCACGTTTCTCAGAAACCCGGCCAACTCCGGTTCGGAGAGCCGCTGGAGAATCGCAAACATGTCTTCCGGCACGTGGTTCAAGCCTAGCGGGTTGACCTGCGTGTGGGACTTCTGGCCCTTGGCCGTGAGAATGAGGTACTCTTTTTCCTCGCCAATCCCGGGAAACATCGGGAATTCCGAATTTCTCGAAGTTTTCAAACCCTTCGCTTCCAAGATCGGGCTGAAGAAATTGCGGCCCTCGAACGACCGGTGGCTCTTCATGAACGCCGTGCTCCATTCATACGCAGTTTGTTCCCGCCACTTGTTTTCATCAGCGACGTCTTTGTCGTGTTTGACATGTTTGAGGAACCTCTCGAAATCCGATTTGCGGATCTCCCGGTTCTGCTCCACATGTTCCTTATTCGAGGGTTTGTGGTATGCGTTGCGGATCGTTTCCGATGTCAAATTGGTGATCTCGGCATACTCTGCTGGGTTGGCCTCATATAAAGATTTCTCTTCTTTGCTCATTGCTTGGGCAAGAGCCGCCTGGATAGAGCGGTCCCCGCGTTCGAGGACTTCCGGAGTACCGGGCAAAACCGGAATGGACGAACCGGAACTGGTTGCTTTGTTGAGGAGATCGATCACGTGTTCGGAGCCTCGGTAGTTTACCCGGGGCACCAGATCCTGATCTAAATTTTCCGATTCGGATTTTAAGATTGACTCTCGCTGTGGATTCTCGTTCAGAGTCCTGTTTTGAATTCTCAGGTCCACTTTGTCAAACACATTCTGAGATTCGAGAAGTGTGTCTAAAATTGCGGTATTGCCACCATTCCAGGCCAAAAGCCTCGATACCTTCGACTTCAAAGCGTAGAACCGCGTGATGTTCTTGTGTGTGATGCCAGGGACCTCGGATCTATTGGTGGGCCCCTTCTCTGCTTCTTTTAGGGTCAGCCCCAACATCTTAAGCAATTCAGCGGTAGTAACAGCTGCGTAGGGCCGTTTAAGCACGTGATTTCTGAGAAAGGCCAACTCCAGGGCATAGCCATGTATCTCAAGCGAGTCTGGGATTTGCAAGTACGACTTGGAAGTGGTACGATGCGAATCCACGCCCAGAATTCTCTTTCTTATCGCTTTTTCTCGCTTTTGCAGCGCCAACTTCGCCTCAAACGTGTCGAGCGCCTGCTGCGACAGAAGCACACAGTCAAGCACCTCGGTGTTGCCGCCGTTCGCCTCGAAAAGCTGTCTGAGTCTGCTCAAAACCTTCATAAACCTCACCACATTCTCATTATTGAGCCTGGACTTGGGGTTCGAGTTTCCTGCGTCTAGGCGGATCTCATTGACTCGTTTTTCAAGATGATTTAGAATGCGTTGATCCAGGAATTCCTTAAAAGGCGCCCTGAGCTCATCAAAGCGTATGATCTGTAATTCTGGTGTGAACATGTGAATCTTGAGGTGCTCTGGAATCTGCTCGTATTGTGTGGTTGTCGATTGTGTGTTTGTCAATTTTGTGCTTGTTGATTGGGCTCGTTTGCATGTGATTTGGAAATATAATAGTCCCAAGCTGATATCACTGGCTCCATACCTTTGTGAACATAGTGGTGTGGCACATTTGAAGGAGGTTAGATTTACCCGTTGGGTCTTAAGAAGGGAGGAAGAACACGCCCGAGAAAACATAAATGGAGCTGAAAATAGGAGTATTTGAGAAATGGATGACTATTGATACGGGATATAAAGTCGAGGTTGTGAAGTAAGGTATATGGCTGGGTATTCTTGGGGTGTAGATTATATAGATAATCTTTAGGTGTACTAAGAAGTCCGGGGTACACTATCGCGAGATTGCGTGTATGTGCAGGACCACCACATATACCATATATGTGATTTATCCATTAAATATTCGTGTTGCTTTAGGCTGGTATGTATGGAAATTTGACAATGCGTTCTGGGTCACCGAAAGTATGTACCTGTTAGTTTTTTTCAAGAAGTTTGCGTTTGAACTCATGTTTTTGTGGGTGTGTCAATCGCCCGTGTGAGGCACGTGACCTGAGGATGAGGGGCCTCCGAGTCGGAGCTCTCAAATGAAGAAAGTATTTTTTTAGATAACTAGATAGGAAAAGAGTGAGAGAATTCGCTTTTTTTTGCATACTCCTTTTTAACTTCTATATTTTTTTTATATATATGCTTTTTTTGTTGAATACGTTTTTTAATTAGATTATTGGTTTTGATACATTGATTAAAGGGTCCTCGCTCAGAAGTAACCTAAGCCCGAAAAGGGGAGACAAGAGTTCACTCATTCAAGCACACAAAGAACACTTTTTGGAACTTTGATCAAACCCAAAAGTATATTCAATATAATGTATACCAATAATTTTCTTGATATTCACCACAACAAAACAAAACCGGAATCAAGCTCTCGAAATGAGCCCCGGAGATACTGAGTCGTAGATTTCTATCAACTATCGAGGATACGGAACAGAAATGCATCGCTAGTAGTGAAAGATAGTACTATCCTAGTGGACGATTAATTATTGATTCTACTCAGCTATGTTTTCGGGAAAGCACCTCTCTCAAAGCTCACTACTGTACACACCCTACCACAAAAGTAATCTCATATACGATCAACAAATCGGTATCAAAATGCCTGCCAGAATAATATAAGAAGCAGTCAATAAAAGCCTTGTCACGACTGCAAATGCACACGTGGATATGAGTAAAAAAAATACGGTCTCAGTTTCGAAGCCCGGCCGGCCAAAACCTCACAACCCATGCTCTTCGAGTTATGAGCAATGACCGGAAATAAAGATGAAAAATTAAAGACGAAACTCCCCACGCCCGAAAAATAGGCTGAGAATGTCATGTTGCATTTCCCCAAAGCTGCACCGTGGGGGAGCCGGGGTCAGTTTCAGAAGCTTATCTGGCCCAGCGCACCCTTAATTAAGGTTCCACGATCGACCCATTTCCCACCGAAAAAACTGACCAAATGACCAAATGACCACATTGAAAACAACAATGAAAAGCATGCGATGAAAAATAATTTGGAGTGGAACTTTTTCAAAAACAAATGGGCAGATATTTCTTCCGGAAAATGCGCCACGATTATGAGACTGGGAATGTCGATACAGTCCCTCCAGCCGGAATGGTCAGGCGAGTGTGGATAAGCTTTTTAGGCTGAGACATGGTCTGTATATCGTCCTCTTCCTTTCGGAAAATCCTCGCGTAGGACGCAGAACGATTCATGGAATAACGTCTCGAACCTCGTTATTCCGGTGGACTCGAGAGAGCACCCCATCATTAAGATGAAAAGCACTATGGACCATGTATTTTTTGTAGCTTTAGGTACATATTCTGGTCCTCTTCAAATCGACACACATATTTCGAGACTCCGCCCGACCTCACAGAAAAACGTTCTTTCTCCACTCTTCTGGAGTTTCCCCATACGCGCATACTGGGGCATAGGGCTGTGAGAGCTGTATATGGGAAGGCCGCCTAAACATGCTTGTTTTAAGCCCCATGCGCCGCGGCAAAGACCATGGACACACCCAGTCAAACAACAAAAAAGTACACTCGAACATTGAGCAAGTTATCAGCAAACCAATGTTTTTTTCCTAGATATTCTAATAAACCTTCTCTCTGTATTCCTTGTTGAAAATTGACGTGTTTTCTTTCTTTTCCTGTTTTTCTCGTACCACGCAGGCTCCGTCTGAACACCTTGTGGCGTTGTGCGCAGGAAACCGGGGGCAACTCGAGCCGAGGATGAAACCTGTCGATGATAATCGAACCATCTCAAACCTTCTCGCGTGGGACAAAAGCCCGGCTCTTCTTTCCTGGAAATGCATGCTAGCGCCCGTGATGCGGGCAAATATGCCTGATATGCAGGAATCCTGGGAAACGTGACCTCAAGTCGACTCATTTGGTGTCTAGAGTAGTATTTATGTATTGTGGTGCCCAAGAAACAGGGCTGCCATTTGCAGCGAAGACTTTTCATGGCAGCTCCGTGCATTCCCCATGGGATGTTCAATCTCAGAGTATATGGTGAGTCTCTGGAGCGGAACAGAATAAACACGCAATGTTTCTGGAATATTTGTTCATAGGATGATGAAATAAAAGGTTGTATCATAGTACACTTCAGTGCTAGTACCATTATAGACAACAGCTCGTACCATTATAGCTTAATCAAGGGTTTTTTTTTTAAGGTGCTCGGAAGCACTTGCTCGCTCGGGCCTGCATATACGCCCCGCGCCCGGTGCGGAGGTTTGTTCCTCCCCTTGCATCGGCTAGAAAACGTTTTGAATTGCTTTTGCAAGTCTAACCGCATACGCCGCTGCTTTTCTTTTTCCTTTAAATCATCTCTTAGATCCAGAGACTTGGCACTTACTTTTCAACCCTGCATCCTTTGTTGACGACTTTTGACTCAAAAAGCACATTCACATAATAACCTTTTCCACGCCTGCTCCCCCACGCTAAGCCTGCCCGGTGTTACATTGCTGCTCTCCAGTGCTCGTACTTGGCCAGATCATCCGACACGGCTTTCGACACAGAGAATCCTGCTTCCTCGCCCGATTTTTCACCACATGGAAAACATCGCTTATACAGTCCTCTAGCGTGTCTTTTTTTCATCCCACTTCCACATTCCTGGCCCTCCAGAGTATCCGACCATCGGACCCGTCCAGAAACATATCCATAATCCGTCTAACCGCATATCCATATGAGCCATCCCAGCTCTTTCCTAGCAGCCACCACACGCCAGCGGCCGCTGCCGTCGGTTTCCAGTCTACCGGAAACTCGAGAAACGATACCCGAAAATCCAGGCCGAGAAAAAGGAGATCTTGAAGGAAATAGGCTACAGACCAGTCTTGGAAACACCATTGAAGATAATTCCGTCTTTGGCTCCGAAACATCCTCGCTTCCCCTGCTGTTGGAGAAACTCGTCAACGACTGTTTCCAGGCGACGATGGACCCTGCGTCGATGACCTGCGAGCGCCACGAGTATGCGAAAAGCTTCAACAAGTACCTTGAGGACTGCCACAGCCACGAGAACCTAGCCTTCCTCATGGAGATCTTCAGGTACGAGTACTTCTACCTGCGGCTCGCCCCCACCAGTGAAAAGATCAAGAGTTTTCAAAAAGGTCAGCTCACGGGAGAGACCCCAATGGAAACAACCAGATTTGCCCCAAATGCACCGGGAAAACACGCGGGCCCCATCAAGGTGCTCCTGGCGAGTCTTGTGGACCGGTCCTTGGAACTCTACATGGACTCGTTGCCGCATCCCACGCAAGCCATGAGTCGCCGGTCTACCCAGGAATCCGGCAGAAGCCACAGCCACAGCAACGCGTCCTTTGCGTCTTCATCCAACATTCCGTTCAATCTCGAAATCGAGGAGCCCCCTATGGACCATACGGATACGTGGGCACAATACTCCAACAGGCAACTAGCACGTGGCTCCGACTCCGACTCTGATTGTGACTCTGACTCTGACTCCGACTCTGACTCCGACCCCGAGTCCAAATACGCCCTCAACGGCGACTCTGATGCTGATTCGGCATGTGCGCGTCTCGTTTCCTCTGCACTGAGTGAAACGGGCCCAGACTCTTTGTTGGCGGACCAGTGGAACCACATCATGTCGGCATACATCGAGAGAAGCGGCGAGTTCCAAATCAACCTTTCAAATAAAACATACCGGAGTTTGACCGAATCACATGCGATTCAAAACAGAGTGCATGCCCCGGGAGAACTCATGGACGCCAAGGCCGAGGTCATGCGGCTCATCCATGAAAACACATATACTGCATTCACGAAACGCATGCGTAAAGGCTCTGCTCTTCCAAACAATAAAAGCTCGTGTGGGCCCAGTCCGAACTCGCTGTTCGGCTCCCCGGAGCCACGTGACCTGCTCTCGCCGCTCCCCGGAGCCCCTCATTTCAACCCACCGCATTCTGCCACTCCTGAACCGTTTCCGAGAATCTCGCCGGTCCAGAGACCCCAGTCTGTGCCTGTGGAGCACCTGGCATTTTCGGGATTATCAGCAAAGCCCGGAATCTTGGTTGCTTCCAGCAGCCCGAAGTCTCCTGGCAGCTCTGCAGACTTCAAACCCAACATCGCGTCCACTGTGGCCCCTGTGCCACACAAAAAACGGTCGAAACTCCTCCTGCTGCTTGCCGGCCACAGCTCGGGGTCCAGCGACCTGAGCACGCCTCATGCGAAGCCGTTGAACAGTTTCTTGACGCATTTGAAGCCCCAAAGCCCCAGCCCCAATGGTTCTCGGACATATAGTTCCGCGCCCCACTCGCCGACGCCTGTCCTGGCTTCACCCCGGGAGAATTCGCCGCTTTTCTTCTCAAATTTGACCGAAATGATTTCCCGGCCCCGGTCCAGCGTCTCCGGCGAAGAGAGCCAGAGCCCGTCCATTTTGGGCAAGTTGTGGCGGAAAAAGAGGTAGTAGAGACGGGGAAAGACGTGGAAAGACGTGGAAGCGACGTGGAAGCGACGTCGAATACGAGGTGAGGAGTGGAAATATGGGGCCTTGAGGGCACCCACCAGCATATTCAATATTTATAGACTTGCATATATCGGCTGCTATTGGCCACCAATCTATCATACACTTTCCTTTGACAATTCCCTGAGTTTCCAACTTCCTTGTGTTGTCTTCGGGGCTCAGTTTGGGCACATATACATCTGATGTGAGTATACGATTCTTACTCTTAATGTTAAGCTCTACTTATCGGACCATGGACTCACAAACATCAGCTGCTAAAGTGTCAGCAAGATATATATCCGAAGCAATTGAAATACTTAAACAAGGCTTTTGCTTCCCACAAGAACCCACGCTTCCAGCACAGTGAAGTTTGCACCCAATGCTCTCATACGAGAAAGCACAAGGAAGCCAAACACAGACTACTCTCTCACATAGTAGAAGAAAAGACTGTGTCGATATTCAAGGGTAGCGTACCGGAGAAGTTTGCGTAATCGTTCTGGAGTATTTGATTCTTGGAAGCCTTCCACTGGATCTACGGATTCATAGGGTCTATTGGGTGATAATGCCGGTAATTCCACCCGGCCTTTGCCCCTTTGCACCGAGTTTCTCCACATTTATAGCATTGCCTTTAAGATAAATGAGCCTCGCCCGAAACTCGATCATAAGAGACGCGTTGTAGTCGGTCTTCGAACCTAAGCGCTGCAATTTACGAGGATGCGGCTCATTCCTGGTTCTTGTTCGAATCGCATATATCGAATCTCAACTACTGAGTGTTAGATGCGATTCGAACTTGAATCCAGACTTATCTTAACACGGGGGTTACCGGTATAAAATGCAGTGAGATACTCTCCACTCGTCCACTAAACCTCTACTTTCTAGCTATTTTCAAGTGTGTGAAAAAGAAAAAAAGTCTCTTTTAGAACTACGGAAGAAGTTTTCTTCACCCGGACATCCCTGGTGCCCGATGCTCTCACATCTCCACCCTCGTGTTCGTCTCAAGTGATGTGAACATGCCCTAACAACCAGCCCGAGCTGGTGGCACATGTTGTGGCTTTGTGAGAGTTGCTGTGTTAGGTGGGTTTTCACAGGCTAGCTTCTACTATTATATCTACATTAGAGAAAAAAGAGAGAGTATTCTCGGCGTTGTCCTTTTCACGTCTTATGAGTGAGACCCATGGTCGTGTGCGGCTCAGCCTCAGTTTGGTTGTACACTACCTTTGTCTGGATGTGCATATTCCAAACAAATGGTGAGTAGAACATATTTTTTTTTTTTTTGATAGATTCAACATATAAGGGAATGTAGAAAAGACTGATACAATTGGGAAGACGCAGAGCTTCTCGAATTGTAAGCAAATTCCCGTTCTATAATGTTGGCTCTTCTTACTCGTGTCACGTGACCCTAGCACTCCATCTGCGATATCTTCTACCACTTGAGAGATGAAAGTGAAGAATCAAGAATCCAACTATTTCTTGCTATCAAGCTTTATAGAATATTCCTCCCTATCATATTTTTTTTAAAAAAGTCGCATATCGGGCAATTTTCACCGTGAGGTCTATCGTACTTTTTACTCGCGCTAACTCATAGTAGCGCATCCATCCATTTTGCTAAATATTGAGTTTTCATGCCCAAATCAAGGAACTTAGAGTGTTTAAAAGTTTTATATGATGTAAAAAGTGATGAAATATCTAACTCTCAAATTAAGTCGAAGAAAAGCTCATATTCGATTTTCGCCAACTGTTTTACATGTTTCCGTTTCAGTTCCTTTGCAGCCATCTTTATAATTTCTTGAGATATTTCTCAGGATCAGACCGTACATAAGAAACCGTCTTCAGAATTTGAGAAGAAATTTCAAAGATTTCCCATCTCATACAAAGCACAACGATTTGAACAATACTTTTCGTGACAGCGCTTCGTTTGGCCTAGTGGTCGAATCCCGCGGGCGGAGTGGTGATCAGACAGTTGCTCATCAGTACAATGAAATGTACAACACTTTTTTTTTTTTTTTTGATAGATTCACCAATGGTTGGTTTCACCTTCCTATCTCCTGGTTTATTCGAAGTTTTTAGCTGTATAGTTTTCCTTTAATAAATGAATCTACCAAAAAAAAAAACAGTGCTAAAAAACCCGTAGAAATCTTTACTGCACATTTGTAATAAGTGTGACGTATCCAAATAATGGCAAAAGATTGGTTTCTCGACTACTATGAATCTTCGAGAAATGTTAGCACCAACTGACACCTCATACGAGAACTTGAGAAATTGAATTGGTTTGTAAGACCGTCCGAAAGGTATATTCTGGAAGGCGGCGTAAGTATGCTTTGAATGGACTGCTTCCAGTTTTCCTGCCTAGGCAGATTTCTAAAGCATGGAAAGCGATTCATCCTTTGGGTAGTTGACAAAATCAATTTCAATACATAGGTGAGGTCAGGTCGGAATCATTTTAAGTGATTCGTGAGATGGGACCTCGAAATGGGTTAGAGGTTTTATATATAACCGTATAGTTTTTGGGCCTAGAAGGTAACTTCTGAGCTTTCCTCTAATCGATGAATCTATCAAAAAAAAAAAATAATAATAAATGAATCTATCAAAAAACAAATACTAAAGCATGGAAGGCAATTCATCCTTTGGGTAGTTGACAAAATCATTTTCAATACATAGGTGAGTAGGTGAGGTCAGGTCGGAATCATTTTAGGTGATTCGTGAGATGTGACCTCGAAATGGGTTAGAGGTTTTATGTATAGTTGTGCAGTTTTCGGGTTCAGATGGCAACTAATGAGCTCCCCTATGATAAATGATTTTATCAAAAAATACCAAACAGCAGTCGAGAAATGCCAGCTTTAGCTTTGGTGAACTCACTTTCGAATCTATTTATCCCAAACTGGATTTTTGTCACCCTGGTTTTTGTTATCATGTCTGACATCGAGGCCAAATTGAGTCCTGTGTTTCAACACTTGCGATGTTTGTTCCAGGGATCGTTGAAGATCAAAACTTGCCAGAATCAAAACTTGCCAAAGTCACAAGACGATATTTCTAGTTTTAGTACCGCAGCACTCCGGATAAAACACAAAAGTGAAAGAATTAGTTTCCTGGTCACCAGCTTCATAGAATATATGATACATGTGACGAGATTGAGCTCATTCCCACAGACTCCATTTCCAAGACGTTCCTGGGAAGCCACGGGAATTTGCAACTAGTGCCTTAAACTCAGTTAAACCTGAGTTAAAAATAAAGCAGGGACCTAAAAATGACAATGAAAACAGTTTTTAATATACATGCCATTCCGAACATATCGTATGAGTGGAGCTTAGAAGAATCGAGTATAATGTGATTTTCACACACGAGAATGCCGGGAAAAGGGCGCTTATGGGCACTTAGCTACATGTTTTTCTTTTCAGTGAAAGTGGCATGGTCAGTAGAGAGTTTAGCATGGGGGGTGCTCTTTTTTTATAAGCAATTTTAAAATCTATAGGCGAGACTAGCTAGTGGAAAGAGCGTGAAGCATTCCTCTACGCTCTTTCTGATTTAGATTCTCCGTTTTTACTTGCAACTCCGATTTCCTTTGCAACTCCCCACATGCGTATGCGGCAATATCATCTCTTTCTGGACCCAACGGGGCGTTTACCTCCCAAACCTTTTCACCAATGAAATGTAACCTCCGAAAACGCAGGCAAAGCGAAAAATTCTCTTGCCAAAATACTAAGAAAGGGATATTCCTCCCTGTTCCTTTCAAGAAATCCAGATGGATCTATAAGGTTTGTCTCCTGGGGAGCCTCCCCGAAATCCTCCAACTCTGCAGAGAACTTTGTATTTCGTAGGGAGACTATACGCCGGCGATCCGATCCACCCAATGCTTTCTCGTCGAGTTCCTTTCTTCAATTTTGCCGCTACATATTTATTTCTTGATTTGTTCTGCGACTGTACCAAAAAATCTCAAGCTGAAGAATTGGAGCTTGTAACGAGGATTGCAAGCTGGAGCAGCATAAAATATCTCGTAAGGTTTGATATTAGCGCTGTAGAAGCTCTAGTAAGATTTCTTGGGGAAGTTGAGTGGGATGTGGGTCATCAAGTTCTGGGCTGCCATATCCATTGCCAGAATACCAAGCGTCGAGCTCTTTGTTTAGCAAGAAAATGCAGGGAAGTTTGAAACTGAGTGTGAGGATTCCAAAATCTCTTGGATCTTTGGAAGTCCCTTTATAATCTGCCAGTCAATCGGTGTCAACCAATAAGCTTCTTCTAACTTTCTCATCATTTTGCCCCTGAGAAACTGAGCTTGTGCTCCTTCAAGTACCATTTTGATCCCCTCTTCAAAGGAAAGTGAGTAATTGAGATTTTTCAAAAATATCCTCCATTTCTCCTTTGCGCCTGCCCCCCATTTCTTACTATGTGCATCTTTCGTCAGGAAGCAAAACTTTTACGTAAGATCTGAGTGATCTGATCATGAAAGGATACTGGGTTACTTCCCAATAGATGACGTTGATTATGTCTAGTAATTCTTTTCCCCTGACGATCCACATCCTGAGCTCGGCCGGATTTAAATGGGTGCTTGAGGAATCGAGAGCTTGCTTCTTTATATCTTTCAAATACCACTCTGCAACCAGGATTACGCCCATCTTTTCTCTTTTTTTTTCTTTAGTCATGTATTCGTAAACCATGCACTCCGTGCCATCAACAAAATATCTTCAGTATCCTTCAGAAATCTTGGTCATCTCAAAAACTTCAATCTTTCATATATCGACTGCATTGTATCCAGAAAAGGTAAGCTTTTCTCCCATCAAGCCGAGATGATGAAGAACCAAACAAAGATACTTTGGAATCAAGGACACATCTCCATTTATGTCTATCTGGACGAGTTTAACTTCAAAGTCTTTTTGCGTATGGCCCAACTTCTCATGGTAGGATATCACAATTCTTGAATTGAAGCTAGCAGTTCCGATCTTAGGTTTTTGAAGGTGACAACAAACGATCCCATCCTAGATTTGAAGGTCTTAAAGGCATTATCTAAGTCGCCGTTGAAAGCGACAGACGTTTTGTATTCCGGGCACGTGCAGATCATGTCGTGTATTCTAGGGCGAAGAGGCCCACTTTAAACTGATTTACACTCAACTAATCACCCTCAATTTTTTCACCCACAATGGGAAGGGGATACTGCAAGGTTTAATGACCGTTTGGGTTATGAGCGTGAAGATGATTTCCTGAAGGGCGCTCATCTTCCTCGACAACCGAGGAGACCTCAATTTCGTCGAGAATTAAAGTGACTTCGTCTTTGTCAACAACCAAGAAGACCTCAATTCCGTCTAAAAACCAAGGATTTGCCGTCTTCGCGAAGTAAAGACGCTCATTCTTGTCGAGAACGGAAGGACGCTCATCTTCGTCGAGATCCAAGGAGATATCGTAATCTTCAAGAACTGAAGGGTGCTCTTTTACGTCAACAATTGAAGGGCTTTGGTTCTCGTCGAGAACTGAAGGAGGCTCATGTTGGTCCAGAACTAAGGACCACTGAATTTCATGGAGCACAAAGAGGCTCGGATCTTCTTCAAAACCTGAAGGGCGCTTATTCTCGTCGAGGACTGAAGGACGCTCACTTTCGTCAAGAGCCAAGGAGATATCGTTTTCTTCGAGAACTGAGGGGAGCTCTCTCTTTTCGAGAACCAGCATGTCCTGTTTTTCTTCGAGAACCGAAGGACTCCGATTTTCGTTGAGAACTGAAGAGCACTCACCTCCGGTGAGAAGTAAGAGGTTTTTACATGCCTTTTTTGACAAGCTGCCATGAACAGCAAAGCCAAGAAGATTCTTACTCTTTGAAGAGGCACTTGTGTTAACACTTGTAGCAGCTTCGGTGAACCTCTGGTCGAGAGAAATACCGATCTGGCTTTTGGTGCTTCTGGAAAATAATCCCCATTCAAGATCTCTCGATGAACCTTCAACAGCCTTGGGGCTTCTTCCAGAAGAGAGCAGATACGTCGCCCATGAAAAGACGGCCAAACTATTTTCGCAACCATCATTTCGTTTTTGAGCATTTGTTCATCAGCTGACCGACGCACACCCGATTGTGAGTAAATACACGATCGCCTCCATAGGAAATCCAAACACTAATTTTTTATATTCTTCATTTACACAAAGATGAAATACCCATCCTTACAAAAAGATAGCTGACTTTCGTACATTCTCCGCGCGTTGTGCCAAAACTATTCTCGATCTAAAATGAAAATTCTTGCGATTAATCTGGCCCTTTTTTCACACTCGCCAGCAGACACCAGCTCTGCCTCAAGGGCAGGCTGTCCACATGCACCAAGTCTCCTGTGTCCGAAGAACCCGGTCAAGGATCTGGATCTGGACCGTGAACACTCGAGTAGTCTCGCTTTCTTGGCATACAAGAGGGATGGGTGGACCCAGGAACCCTGTTAAACAGCCGGTCACAAAGATGGTTGGAAAGCCGCTCGACTTGGTTGGAAAGCCGGTCAAGCTGGTTGTTAAGCCGGATGAGAAGCCGGTCAGAAACCTGGTCAGCTTCGGGTGGCTGACTCTGCTGCTCCTGGAGGAACTCTTTTGGTTGGAGAGGAATTGGAGTCATGGTGGTTGAGGAAAAGAACTGGCCACAAAGTTGGACTGGGTGCAAAATGGCTTCGCGGGCCACGCCACGGCTGTGCACAAGGCGACAAGACTCCCGCAGGTAAAAGATGAAGAGGTTCTGAAAAAAAAAAACGTGATGAATCAGGGTATATCAGTCGTTTTCTTGGGGGAATGCCGGAGCAAAAGAGACAAAACCAAATAACCTGACCCTATAATCTTTGCCCAAATCTTGTCCTAGAGCGAGTCATGCGTTTCCTTGGGCTATGTCTTGAAAGAAACGAATTGGAGTGTTATCCTATGAGTCTTTATTTTTCGCCACATGCCTTTAGCAGTGTGTAAATTACATCTGGTAAGGGTTTTTTAAAAAAGCTATATAGTTCAAAACCCCGAACAAATCAGTGGCTTGGAAGGTGAGAATCATCTCTTTGTTTTTGGTCTATGAGATAAAGTTTGAGCTCCCTTCTTATGTATCTATCAGAAAAAAGATAAAAAGGATCTGGAAAATATCTGGAGAAGATGTAGAAAAGATATAGAAAGCACGGTGATTCTTTATCTGTGGTTGGGTATGGATAGCTGTCCAGATCTTGGGCTAAGAGGGTAGCCTTTATTTTCCCCTTTTATCAATGTATCTAATAAAAAAAAAGAGGAAAAGCCGATCACGTGATGAAACGCCTCTCCAAGTGTTTTCTCTTTTGGGGAAGCACACATATCTCTGGCCTACAGCAACATTACTAACTCTATTTCCGAGAGATAGCATCTCGCGAGCATTTCAACAACGACTCCGATAGGGAAAACTCCCGCTGGTGGGTAAGGGCAAGAACACAAGTGCTGAACCGACTCATAACATCTTCCCTGAAAACAAGTGTACATCTTGACTATAGCGTCCTGTCATTCCACGACACAGAAGCCTGGAGTTTCACAGTTTTCGTTATGGTGTCTTAGACGCTCGTAGATCCGCTAGATGTCGGGCACAATGAATTCCTCTAAATCGCCAGCAATGAAATACTGCTCGAATGAGTGCTGGTATACTTAGAGAGCATACCCTTGATATATTTCGCGCAAGAAATCTCTTACTTCTCAAACGAATTAAATAGGGCTAGAACTATGTTGTTCATGCTCTGCTCAAAGGGATTTTTGATCGCATAGAAAAAGGCAGCATACCTGTAAAAACGCTTCGGAACTTCCTGCAAGCATGTCATTAAGTAAGAATACTACTTGTTCGCTTTCGGCAACCAATATTCAAATATGGGCCATATTCTGTCAGTATATAAAAAGAGTGTGCCATATCTCTTCAATATTTCATCCACCACTTGGAACTTTTCAGGAAGCACGAATGCGCTTGTCTCGATCTGGCGGTACTTTGAGTATTCCCTGGGGTCTCAGGCCTTAACAGGGGCATCTCTTATTGCTATCTTGAGATCTTCTTGTGCTATCTCATTGGTCACGTGGCGAGTCTCTGATTATGTAGGCCAAGTATGCGAGGCTTCTTAGCAGCTCGTTGTACTGAAAGCGTAAGTCAATGAGCGGCCCGTTCTTTTCTTCGGTCCAGGAGAAGTTATTCGGCACTCTGTGGTCGAGGCCGCATGCCTCTAGGAACTTGCCGGTGCCAAAGCGGTAGGAGACACAATCGCAGCGAAACATGGTGATACATTGGAAGAAAAATTCTGTCGCGCCGAACAAGTCGTTGACCTGCTCTTGGATTCTCTGCAAGAGGTTTTCCTGATCACTGTATTGCTAACAGAGATCGTCGAATCTTTCGAGAAGTGGAAAGAATATTTCAATAGAGATTCCATGGCGGTCGAGCTCCGAGTTAAGATTGACGTAGAAGTGGGTCTTAATCATTGCCTTGGTAAGACCTAGATTGCGCCACTCGTTGTTTACGTTGAACCACGGGTCTTCAAAAAACCGGGACCTCAAGTTGAGACTAATTCCCGGACCTGCTAACACAAAGATCTCGTGGAGTAGTTCTTTTGGAAGACGCGCCAATCCGACGTTTGAACCTGAGAGAATTGGTCTACGGATTCCGAGATTTCCAAGGAGCTCTCCACGCCGAGGCCAGAGTCCTTAGTTGTTGTAGCGATGGTCATTCTCAGGGGTCATTCTCAGGGGATTTCAGAGGTTTTCAGGGCTGTGAAAAAGAGTAGTTGTGTTTGATAAATGCATAAACGGTCATTGCGTTTTTGTGTTGCAGCCAGTCACGTGCCAAAACGACGTTTAACCTGAGGCGATCAACTTCAAAATACAAGTTTGTATATGTGCTTTTCTTTGATAGATTCATTGATTGAAGGGGAGCTCGAATGTTACCTTCCTACCCCAAAACTGTACAGCTATACAAAAATCCTCTCACCCAACTGCAGGTCACCTCTGACGAATTACCTTCAGTGCTTCCGACCTGACCTCAACATCTTGTTATAACTAAGAATTTTCAACTACCCAATGGATGAATCGCTTTACACTCTATTAAAATCTGCCTAGGCAGTTAATCTGGAAGCAATGCACTCGAGAAATCTTTCCGTCGTCCTCGAAAATATCCCTTTCGGATGGTCTACAAACAAATTCAATTTGATCAATTTTTCTAAAACTCGCAATAGATCAACAGCCCACTACTATCTTACGATTAAAGCTACATGATAATCCTCAAAATCGGCGATACCAAAAGATCCGTAAAGTGCAAAAACATAGTTATTTCTATTCTTTTTTTTTAACTATGGACCGTCCGAAAGGTATATTCTGGAAGGCGGCGTAAGTATCCTTTGGATGCACTGCTTCCAGTCTTTCTGCCTAGGCAGATATCTAAAGCCTGGAAAGCGATTCATCCTTTGGGTAGTTGACAAAATCAATTTCAATACATAGGTGAGGTCAGGTCGGAATCATTCTAAGTGATTCGTGAGATGGGACCTCGAAGTGGG
>JAJMCI010000184.1:0-30310 GCA_030565705.1 Metschnikowia baotianmanensis | reverse complement strand
TTCCTCCTCTTTTTCAACTTCCTCCTCTTTTTCAACTTCCTCCTCTTTTTCAACTTCCTCCTCTTTTTCAACTTCCTCCTCTTTTTCAACTTCCTCCTCTTTTTCAACTTCCTCCTCTTTTTCAACTTCCTCCTCTTTTTCAACTTCCTCCTCTTTTTCAACTTCCTCCTCTTTTTCAACTTCCTCCTCTTCCATCTCTTCTTCAACTTCTTCTTTCCTCTCATCTTCCAACTCTTTTTCCACCTTTTCCGCCACCTCCTTTTCCACTGGGTTCTCCAAAGCATCCTCCGTCTCATCTTCTGTCGCTTCTTCTGTCGCTTCTTTCATCTCGACTTCTTTCTTTTTTCTCACTTTTTTGTTCGTCGCTTCTGCCACCTCCTCTTCTACCACCACTTCGTCTTCAATCTCTTTTCCCTCTTCCTGTGTCTTTTTTCCTGTCTCTTCTTCAGGTTTTTCTTCTGTCGCTGCTTCATTATCTTTTTCTTTCTCTTCGTCTGTCGATTCTTCTTTGTCTGCCTCCACATATGCCCTAGTCAGTGTTGAAGGCGGTAATTGAAGAATCACCGTATCTGTCTCCTTTCCTATTACCGTTGCTGTCAGAACATATAGCTCAGCCCATGTCGTGGTAGTATAAGTCAAGAGATGTGGAAGTTGAATGTACAAGACATTGTGTTCTCCCGGAAGGCCCTTCAGGGTTGAAGAAGTTTTATGATCTCCTGTCCAATATATGATGCTGGTCATGGTGGGCGTTGGAACTTGAACTATCACAGTGTTGGTTTCCTTTCCTGTATTAGTTGTTGTCAGAACATATGGCTCGGCCCATGTCGTTGTCGTGACAGTCGTAGAATGTGGAAGTTGAATGTATAAAACATTATGCTCTCCCGGAAGGCCTTTCAAAGTCGTCGACGTTTTGTGATCTCCTGTCCAGTATACAGTGCTGGTCAGTGTAGGTGTTGGAACCTGAACTATCACAGTGTTGGTCTTCTTTCCCGTTTTTGTTGTTGAAAGCGTTTCTCGCCAATCCCATGTCGTCGTTGTGACAGTCGTAAAATGTGGAAGTAGAATGTACAAGACATTGTGCTCTCCCGGAAGGCCTTTCAGGGTTGAGGAAGTTTTATGATCTCCTGTCCAAAATATGGTGCTGGTCAGAGTGGGAGTTGGGACTTGAACTATCACAGTGTCCATTTCTTTCCCAGACGTTGTCGTGGACAGCCGTATAGGCCGATCCCATGTAGTTGTCGTAACAGTCGTTTCACGTGGAAGTTGAGCAATCACTTTTTCCTTGATGGTGGAACAATCATCTTTCATCTGAAAGATTCTCGAAGCAAAGTTGGAGATTGGTTTCCCCAGGGTATCTCTAACCTCCAAATTGAGAAGTGCATCGCCACCCACGTTGAATCCAACTATGGAAATAGGATAGAACTTCCCAGAGTCAACTGATATAGTGCCAGTTCCACTCACCACCTTTTTCGGTTTTTTCCTATCCGTCCCTGTATCTTTCTCGCCGAGCACCAATTGACGTTTTTTAGGGTCACCAAGATTGCTAGCTCTACAGTTCCCGAAACTTTGACCCATTCCCAAGGTGATTTGCGCCCCGTTGAAAGTGGTCAATCTGAACTGAAGATTACCCGTCCATTCGCTTTTGAAATAGCCTGTCAATTCGTAAGCGAAACTCTCGGGGACTTTTGTTCCAAATAAGGTATGATCTTGATAAGCTTTCACAATTCTTGAGTGGAAATTGATATTTGATACACCTTCCACAGTTTCCATGAGACATGATTTGTGTTTGCCAGTGTAGCATTCTGTGTTTATATGGCCCTCTTTTAATTCACAACTGAGGCATTCATGGTAATCATGAAGAAAGAAGGTGTCTTGATGATCCCAGGCGTAATACATTGCTCTTCCATATTTGTAGAATTTTGCGGTGAACCCCACATCCTGCTCTTTTGAGGAATCAGAGCTGACGCCTAGTGCCACTGCAAGAGAAGCAAGTAAAAGAGAAAATCCGCGCATGTTCGAGTTCTGGTGAGATAGCCAATTGTTCTAGCCGCCGGGCTCTTAGGTATGTGTGCTGCCTTATAAGATCAGGCATGCCATGCGGATTTCACAAGTATGGAAGCTTTTGCCTTGTCTCCTCATTCTCCCATGCATCACAATGCAGCAAGACACGAGAGGCAGGCCGAAAATACATCATTTCGGATCTGAAACGGATGGATGTGGATCTTTTGGTACATTCTAAAGCACATACTTCCAGATCTATCTGGTGGACAATGGTCTTCTGAGAAAATAGTTTCATACAATTGAATGGGGAGACCGACGCGGAGAGCGACCGTGTTTCTAGAAACAAGGATCTTCATTTCCTGTTGAGAGAAGATTCCTCAACGAAGCCCTGACTTGTAGAGATGTGGTCGTTGCATGTGAAAATACTCTGATATGATTTCGGGTTGTTTCGAGGTCCAAACGCGCTGAAAAAGGAACGAGCAACTCCCCATTTGATCCGCGAGCACGCGCTTCGTCATCACTGATGCATCTGAATGAAAGAGAGAAATGATTCAGAAAGAATAAACTCCTCTATTTTTCATTGTACGGTCTGGTGTGGGGTTCTCCGAGGTGTGACTGTAAACGTAGATCAGAGATTTTGCAATCGACGTGCTGCGAAATGATAGGCGTGCATATAGGACCGTGAAACCTGCCAATCTAATCCATTGATCTGGGTCTATTGATCTATTGTCCCGTGGTTCTTTGTTTTGATCCCGACAGATACCGTGGCAAGATAATGAGCGCGATTTTGAAAACTCTTGATTTGTTGTGAGGCTTTGACAGTTCTGGAGTTGAGGTAAATGTGTGGATGCAAATGGTCCAGTGTGAGATAAAAGTTTCTATCCTGGACACCTATGCAAGCAGCAAGCAAACTTAACCCTGGCTTTTTGTAGGATGAATTTTTGAGTCACTAGTCACGCTACAGGACATTTGTGATCCGTGATTGCACCCGCCAGTGCTCCTAATTTGCGATTGTGAAGCGGAAACCTCCGGGAAAAGCCAGATCATCTTGAAATTAAACAAAGAAGAAGAGAAGAATATCTTAATAGATTGTGACAGATATTGATCGTCCGATCTTTTATTTTCTTGTAATAGCATTCTAAATATTTGGCTCGGCGATGAGCGAGCTTCTTGATCATTTGAGAGGTACTTAAAACAGCTACATTTACGGCATGTACCGAAGCGAGCTGCGCCTCGTGTTTTTCGAGAACAAAGAGATTCCGCTGATCTCCGAGATAAT
Organism: Metschnikowia baotianmanensis; assembly: GCA_030565705.1. Lineage (NCBI taxonomy): Eukaryota > Fungi > Ascomycota > Pichiomycetes > Serinales > Metschnikowiaceae > Metschnikowia > Metschnikowia baotianmanensis. The sequence continues at coordinate 27,030 of JAJMCI010000184.1, read as the reverse complement.
ATTTTGTATCTTTTTGTGAGAGCGAAGAATCTGAGAAGTTGGAAGGAACTCTTTCCATTTCTGATCGGGCTGAAAATCATGGAAGAAAAGAAAGAAGAAACTAGGGCTTGATGAGGATCGAGGACATCGAATGCAAACACACGCTGGAGCATTTGTCAAAGAGTCAAATTAAGAAAATATTCATCTTATCAACGAATTCATCAAAACACTTTCAGGGGTCAAAATGAATATTTGTCTAGGACTGCTTCGTTGAAAAGTCATTCAAGAGGTCTAAAGTTGAAAAAAAAAAAAAGCACTACATCCATCTGGAAATAAAAGAAGAAGCTATATCATCCACAAACCCATACCTGGCGTTGGCCTATATTGGCTACAAGAAGTTACAGAACTCTCGTTCAAGAAAATATTTTATAATGAGAGATCCATTTTAATGCTTGCCACCTCCTCTGCCTCCCCTTTGCAATCGCCTTCCTTGTTTTTAAGTCATTTTGCATTGAAGTGCATCTGTGACCAGTATTTCAGATTTTTTTTTTTGGGACGTCTTTTGAAAATAATACGTCTAATCAACGACTGATATTAGTAGGAAAGCAACGTATGTAAGGAACGGGTTCTGTTTTGGCTTTGCTGTCCGAATCATAAATTAAAGGTTTATCGCAGAGAAGTATATGGTGTAGTGTTTTGAGCATTTGGGGTATCATGAAAAAATAGAAGTTCAGAAATGTCCATGAGGAAATCAGGACACTGGCCTTCAAAGCGGATTTTGTTCTTGCCTTTAATTGATTGGGCACTTTGAAGATGGTTGCAAACGTGCCAGGGCACACTGTTAGAAGGATGATTAGTAAGAGAGGTTTGAACACAGAACACATTCCTCTAAACGAAAGGGAGCAGAGTGAAAGCAAGATCAGAGGTTCGAAACGGATGAGCAATTTGATTATTTTTTCGTGTGTTGTGCTGGAATGTTCGCCCCCTCATACTTTCAATGTACTAGATGACACTCAATCTGGCCTCTCTTTCAATTCAGTATCCCAGCCAATTCTGAACCATATCCTACTTGAAACGACCTTTACACACTGATTCAAGGGAGGTCGTCGATACAATTGCTTGGATATACATATATATATATATATATATATATATATATATATGTTATTGCTTGAATATTCACAGGATGTAGTATGCTTGGATATCTACAGGATGTGCTTGCCTGGATATCTACATGCTGTAATGATTTGAATCTCTACAATCCAACCGACAGCAGCCCTCATCAATATCAAAAAACAATCTCTCAATCAAACATAATCTCCTCACATTCACCCCCTCACACGAAATCCCTCTCGATGGTGTTTTCCCACTTTTTCTCAAACACCTTCACGTCATTTTCAAACGCCTGCAACTCGTTCACGAGGTAGAAGTTCTGCTCGTCGGCGCTCATGCTCGACTTGGTCACCAACTTCACCTGCCAGTCATCCTCGTCCCTGCCAAGCGTGAGTTCCCAGTCACACTGGTTGTATGCAGACAAGGGGTCGTTTTCCTTGACCACCCACAAGTTCTTGTTCCAGGACCCGAGCTCCATGCCGTTGCTGACGATGGCCCGTTTCCCCTCGTCGGAAAAGTCGTCGATCGTCCATGTGCCCTGTATATAGTCGTAGATGACCTTTCGAGTCCGCTGTTCAGGCCGCAAGATCGTGCGGTCACAGGGCGCAAGAGCTTCTGGAGAGGGCCAGTTTTCAACCACGGTGTGTTTCTCGTTCACTAGAGGTAAGGAAAGGCGTGTGCCTGGATATAAGGTCAATTCTGGCGTCTTGCTGGAAGGCCACGACGAGGGCCAGTCAGTGGTGGAAAACGCCAACCTTAAGCGGTGGCCCTGCGCAACTTTATAGCCGACCGCGTCCATCTGGACGTTGAACTCGTAAATCTTGTCGATTTCCAAAAGTTTCGGGTGCTCGGACGTCCCGTTGGCGTGCGAGAGATTGAGCATGCCCCACGAGACCAAGGAATGTTCCTTTGTCGCTGGGTTCAAGTCCACTAGACGCACACTGACGTTGGCCAAGTTCGAGTCGCTTGAAACTTTGAGCGACGCCACAGGGAACCCCAAAAGCTCGGTGTCCTGTTCGAAAGGCGCGCTGTCGAAAACCAAGCACTTGCTGTCCTCGATTTTCTGGTCGGCAGGGAAGTCGCCGTCCTGGCCAAACGGACACCACGTGCCTCTGAAAAGACCATGTTCCATTGCTCCTGAGAACAGAATGCCAGAGAGCCCACCGAGGGAGTTACCCAGGGAACCACTCACAGAATCTCCCAGAGAATCACCCAAAGATCCACCCACAGAGTCTCCCTCTACAACTCTCAAGCACCTCTTCTCGCAGTCCACATCAAGATGCATGTTGTTTTCAGTGCTGGGCCCTTGTGATACCCACTTACCGCTCCGAGACTCATACGCCCCGGCCACAGAACTGGGGTCCTGGATATACGCACTCAACTTGTCCAACAGATGCACGTCAAAGCCCTGCGGGATATGGAGGTGTTTCGCCACGTTCTCCACCACCCCTGCATCGTCGCTCAAGTACTTCGTGAACCACGAAACGGCCACCTGGTTGTATCCCATTCCCGGAAAAGGCGTGGCCACCTCGGGGTACTCGTGCACCCAAGGCCCCACGATGCTTTTACATTCTGGATGGGGTAATTTCCCCGCCATCCGCACCGCTGCGTTGGTGTACCCGTCTCTCCAGCCTCCTACAGCCAAAACGGGGATGTCTACTTTCAGAAAATCCTCACACACACTGCCGTGTTTCCAGAACGCGTCTCTTCGCTGATGTGAGACCCAATCGACGACATTGGGCTCTAGAGCAAGTCTCTGGAGCCAGTTTTCGCGCCAATCAGACCGGATCCGCGGGTCCTGCGGCCGCGCGTTATACGCAAACATCGTGCTCGCCCACCAGAGCATGTCTGACGCCAAAAGACAGCCTCCCCGGTAGTGCACGTCGTCCGAGTACCGGTCGTCCGTCAGGCACAACGTGATGATGGTCTTGAGGCACGGGTGTTGTCTCGCGGCCACCTGGAGCCCGTTGAAGCCGCCCCACGACTTGCCGAACTGGCCAATGTGGCAATTTGACCATTTCTGCGCACATATCCAGTCGAATACCGCCACGTTGTCGTCCTGCTCCTGCTTCAAGTACTCGCCCAAAATCACGCCGTCCGAGTCGCCGCAGCCCCGCATATCTACCCGGATCAGCGCAAGGCCAAACCCGGCATAGTAGGGGTGCCTGATACTGTCTCTGACGGCGGTGAAGTCGTTTTTCCGGTACGGCAAGATCTCCACCAACGCCCCCACTTTTATTTTTCCCTCCAACGCATCTTGTGGAAGCCACACGTGTGCATACAACGTGGTTCCGTCGGGCATGGGCACCGGCACGTTTTCGAGCTTGGTCACCCGATAGGGCAATTCTTCCGGCAAGACGTCTTTGCGTTCGGCCGATTCCTTCACGTTGAATACCATGGCCAATGAGTGAGGGGTGGGAGTCAGAGATAATTGGTTTTCTGAGGAAAAAGATAATACAAGAAGAACAGATCAATTGGATGAAAAGATCGGGAAAAAGATGGGGAAGAAAGCTGGAGATGGTGAAAAATGATCGTGTTCCGGCTCGTCGATATGGTTATGAGCCACAGCACGATTTTCCGCGGCCTCGCCCAATCGGGCAAGAATTCCGGGGTGGTTCGGGGAATTAAGATTTATCTTCTTTTAGTTTTCCGATAAGAGAGATGGGCGTCCAGAAACACTCTTCATTGGATTGTTTACTTTTAAAAAAAAAAAAACATGGTTATGATTCAATTATCTTGGCACCTTTCCACATATGCTACTTTATGAATGAGAAATGATCTGGTGCGGCTTTGTAATTGTGATGGTCAGATTTTCGAGGTCTTACGTGAAAGAGTAGATATTAAAAATCACTCGTCGAAGGGATTAGAGAAACAGTTGAGACACTTCGATGAGAAGTCTGGAAATAAAAGATAATGCTCCATCTCTCAAGAAACTGTGATTTTTGATCCAGGAGGGTCCAGCGTCGGTGTTCGTAGATCTATCCTTTTAAACCAAGCAGTTCTGTCCCTCGACAAAAATCTCAAGTGTTCACTGTGCTTGCTCCCTGGAACCAAAAATGTCATAAGAACGTGATTAATTTCTCCTTCAGATCCGCCCAATCCTCGAATGCTCACTATTTATATTATCAGCACAGCAAGTGTATTCTTTTAAGTGCACAGACATCAAGGGAAGGAGATCCGGCCACTCCTGTCCAGCACGTGCCTAGATCGAGAGCCGTTCTGTAAGCTCACGAGAAAACACCTAGTCTATCAAAATCCTCTTTTCTCCCACTAATTTCTCTCTGTTCTCACTCAAAGTTCCATCTCTCCTTTCCTTCAAACCTCACGACTCTACACTGTCCAACCACCTCTCCACCTTCTGCGCACCGCCATCCCCAGAATCCCCAGAATCCCCAGCAAACCGCTCCACAAGATCCTCGACAAACTTCTCCAAGGACGCATCAAGGAAAAGCAGGTTCACACAAGCCCCTGCACCTCCACACAGGCCGGCACACGACCCCGACGTGCAGCTGCACTCGTCCAAATGGCACAGGTGTACCGCCCAGTCGTAAAGCACGAAGATGGCGTTGTGCCAGTCGCTGGCGATGAATCCGGGCACTTTTTTTGCGTGATTTTGTTCTTTGAGCCGCAGGTAAACCGCCAAAACGTCCGGCACAACGTGCTCGTTTGCCCAGCCGATTCGGCAGAGGCCACGCACAATTTCCGGGAGCAGGCCGGGGACATATTCCCCGCGGGGGATCTCGTACTTTTCACAGCAGCGGAACACGCCACGTACATGACTCGACACGTCCATCATGTCCTTGTCCACAACGTACCGGGAAAAAGTCTCCATGCGACGATAGAAGGTCGGGCCCTCGTGGAAGTAGTCCAGAAATCGCGTCACCTTTTCGTCGCATATACACGCCTCGGGGTACCAGTGATCTCTTTTCGTGTGAACCCTCAAGATCTCGTTGACGGCATAGATTTCGGGGGGAAGTGGCACTTGGGAATCGAAGTCCTCCGGAGAAATCTCAAAATGCGGCGAGTCCTGGCTCCTATATGCTTTGAGCCAGTAGTGGGTCTCTTTGTAGAGGTGCGCAAGAAACGTTAGCCGGTCCACCGGCTCTGTTTCCTCAAAACTGAACGTCATTTTCGGGAGATCGCAATGTTCTCTTCCGTTGAATTCATTAGAAACGGAAGTCTTATAGTCAGTATTGACGGGTTTGTCATTATACGTCAGGATTCTAAAGAGGTGCGCGTCATTCTGTTCCGTGCCTTGATTTTGGATGTTCTTTGTTTGCATTTCCTCGCCAATTTCTGAACTTTTCGACCGATATTCAATGGCCCACGGTGTGCTGGGGGCACGGTCCACACAGGTATCGAGGAAACTGCGCGTCGCGAACCGGTACCGCAAGATGTTTGCATCAAATGACTCCAGCCAAACTCTCACGTGTTCCTCCGTGTGTTTGAGAATGTCTCGCCGGATCGGGATCGCGTGTTCCCAGCCTTCTCTTCTTCTCAACTCCTCCTCGACTTTGTCGTAATTTTCGGAGATTTTCTGCAAGTAGGCGATGGGAAGCCCGTACCGCTTGATTTGCGAGTTCCAGTCGGTCAAGAAATGGGTCCTCGCCATGGATTTCGCAAGGCGCCAGTTGTGCCAATCACCATTCGTGTCGAATCCTGTATCTTGGAACTTGAAGAGACGATGGAAGTAATGGCACGTGACGTTGAGCTCGTTTCCCGGGCCGGCCAACACGAAGATCTCGTGCAAAAGTTCCGTTGGAAGCTGCGCCAATCTGCAACCTGGCCGGCATGGCAATTGTGCGTTTTTCCGAGGTTTTTCCGGGGTATGGTGTAGGGAGGTGGACTTGAGACTGTCTGAAATTAGAGTGGTTTCATCGCTCATGGTCAACGGTTTGGTGCCTGTAAAACTGATTGGTCAGAGGGTCTGCAAACGTTTTGCTAGTTGATGTAGTTTGATGGCATTTTCCTTCCGATGTGGGAAACGCAGAGCATGGGCCGATGCCGAAATGCCGATGCCGGAGAAATTCCGCGAATTGCGGGGAGCTTTTCGAGATTGGAATCAAGGCTCTTTTTTTTTTTTTTGCTTATTCTGTGATTCTCCCAATTTTCCCATGTTCCAAAATATTAAGGATTGTTAGCACAATGAGGAAAACGAGCCCCTTCTGTTCGTGCTCTGATCTGGACCGAAGATATTTCTAGGCACATGTCAGCTCTCCTCACAAAAGATTTCAAACCCTCTGCTACCGTTCGTAAAAAATCGTGCATCACAGCTCCCCTCCTCTCATCTTGAGAACGTTCATGGTGAACTTCTACTTACTTTTCTACAATTACCGACGGAGAGGTACCTTGCTTTAATTGATTGTTTGACGACCTCAGTTGCCCATATACAGACAGTACCCTCTGTTTAGAAGAGTCGGCTGGGTAATCGGCAAGTCAAGGTGGGTTCGTCTGCGAACCAGCCATTCTAAAGTGTTCGAACTTAAGGGCTGTGGGGATACGCCAATCTGGAAGCATGCGGTTGTCTGGTTAAGTATGATGTGGTCAAAAGTAAAGCAGGCGCTGGGCTGGTGCCAATTTGGAGAATTAACATTTCAACTGTCAAGACCCATTTCGTATGTAGAAGCTTGCGCCTGTCTAATGAGGATTGTACAATTTCCGCACAAGCACCATTCTCCACCTCCGCGGCGTCTCGTTAGCCTGGCGATGTCAAACGTAGTACATGGACACCGCCATGTCAGATAACCCTACAACTCTTCCACGGTGAGGTCCTTCTTGATCATGAACGGCTTGCCCCGCCACTCGATCTCGTGGCCGATCATGGCCGTGATCCAGATCGGCAACGCTAGCATCTCTCGCATGAGCCAGACTTTGAACCACTGCCATTTGGGGCGTGCGGAAGGGTCGATGCCCAGCAACCACAGCGGCCCTTGGCGTGTCGTAAGTATGTTATGGGACCACACATGATACTGCGTGTAGTCGCAAGCGAGCCAGCAGGCCATATGGAAGGCGAAGAACTTGACGCTGAACGCACAGCCCCAGAGGAGTCGCGAAAGCGCATAAGTCCCCATGAGACCACAGATTATCGACTCGGTGGTCGGTTCCACGAGCGTGGCAGCAAGCACCATGTACTTTCTCACGCGGAGCCAGCGCACGCGGCGGTTGCAGTACTCACGCAACGAGTTAGCCTGGTCCTGTGACTCCAACGGCTGGACAACGAGGTCACCCGTGAGCGCAGTGCGCCCGTGGCAGTACTCCCAGAGCGCGATGCCGATCATGTTGTCCTCGCCAATGTAGCGGGCAAAGAACTCGATGGAATGGCCTGGGCCTTTACGAGAAATGCGGCGCGCGTCCTCGACAACCTGTGGGTCATGGAAGAACGCCGAGTGCTTTAGCGGAATCTGTGCCACGGCGTGGTCCATGTCAGAGCGCCGGTACATGTTAGATTTGCCGTTGACGCAGGGCGCGATCGATAAGTTGTTCAAGCTCACGTAGAACTTCAGGTGCGACGTGAAGAGAAACATCTCGTCCAAGAGACTGCCGGCGCCCGGCCGCTGGGGGTGTACTGCCAACGCAAGGGGCACGTGGTGCACCAACTTGACGCGGCGGGCGTTTTCGCCAAGGGGCAGCCCGCAATTGGTGTTGTTGACCATGGCGGTCACCGAGTTGGCCAACACGTGCCGCAGCGCCCACACGTTCAGGTCCATGATCCAGAGGAGGTCGTGCTTCGCCGCCCTGAAGCCCTTGGCCAAGTTGTTGACCTTCGGGTTGGGCCCGTAGTAGTCTGTTCCGGGCTCCAGCACCAAGATCTGCGCGTCCACGTCGGGGTATTTTGCCAATAAGCCTTGTAACACAGGGAGCGCCGGGTCGTGCGCATCAGCGACACAGAAAAGCACCTGGAGCAAGGCTTGGGGGTACACCTGCGAAAAGGACAGCTCGAGACACGCGCCGAGCTCTGGGTCGATGCCCTTCACCGGGCGGATGATGGTCACGGGCTCGAGCTGAGGCGGTAGCGCATCGGAAGATTGGAGGGGTAGGGCGGAAGATTGCAACTGTTTCGGTTCCGGCGGGTATGCAAAACGCGTGTAAATGCAATAGAACCCGCAGGCGGCGGCCGTGAGCATGACCACGTACCATAGGAGGAAGACATAGGCAAGGAGATCGGCGAGCATGGTGCCGCTATGTGAGTTGGGTCGATGGTGTGTTTTTCTGAGATCTTGGGTGTTTTAAAAGTCCTTGGGTCTTTTCGGAATTCACGTTATTTTTTTCCTCTTGGATTGCTGGGTTCCCAAAGCACGGCCTTGTACGAAAAAGTATACGAGACGTATTTCCAGATCTGCGGTGGGCCTCGATCTGCGCTGCGCTGCGCGTGGATCTGACTAAACGTTAGTGCGTGGCTAATGAGGACGTGAAAACGGCTACCGCACTTTTGAGCCCCGCACTACTTTGGCCGTCAGCGCGTAATCCCCAATTGATCACAAACACAAGGGGGGGTGGAGATAAGGGCAAGTGCCCCAATTTTTTCTCGTTTTTTGGTAAATAAGAATTCTCTCGAAAAACGAATCAATTTTATGGTGTACTTGTTACATTTTCCATGTTATACTTTACTTTTTTGTAGCGTTTTGATGAGGTGATAGGGAGGAATCATGAAAAGAATGAAGTAAAATGCAAAAGAGGAAATGGTGCACATTTCATAGCCGCGCACTGCCCCACCTTTTTTTTTTTTAATATTAAAGGCAATAAATTTATTTTCGTTCTGAATGTCAGGGTTTTGATCTATTTTTCTAATAAACAAAATCTTCTTTTATGGATACACTAGATGTGAGGGAAAAGAAACTGAGACGGAGTTAAAAAAGTGGAAGGTGATTTGTAAGATGTGGCCACTAGTCGAATTACCGGTTTTATGTGTAGCTGTGCAGTTTTCGGGCTTAGATGGTAACTTTTGAACTCCCCTCCATTTGATTTGTCTATCAAAAAGACCACGTTCAGACCTACTACTTTTAAAAAAAGTTCATAAAAGAGAAAAAAAAAAGTAAGATCATGTGTGAGCTCGGTAAAGACTAAGGGACACACCAGGTCAAGTGAGGCACTACTTTATTACCACATGGCACAAGTGGATTTCATTTCTCATGTGTTTTCTACCATAAAAGATTAAACCTGGGCGCTAGACTCCCAATTCGAATTCTCAAGAAAAAATCAGCCATCTGACACCACTAAATTGCTGAGTAGCGTGAAAAATTCAGTGAATTGTGTGGATGCCAATATGATATATCATAAGAAACCTTTAGGACTTTTCGCGTGGCACATCGCACGTTTCCATTTCCGAGGTGCCCCACACATTTTAAACGCGACCACGCCACAAACTCATGTGTATTAGAATTTAGAACTACTCTCATTTTCATCGTCTCTTATAAAAACCAACCGTGTCTCTCTGGAAAAGACACCCACGCCCATAAATATCCCAGTAAACATCTCTCTTTGCCTTTTCTTCGAAGCAACGCACTGTGGCTTTTCCATTGTTTGAGTTCAATCTTCTCCATTTCCACTCTCCATTTCTACTCTCCATTTCCCATTTTCTTCATTACTCATACTGTTAAAAATGGTCCAGGTGGTGATTCTCGGGGGCTCGTACGCGGGTCTCTGTGCTCTTTCCAACGTGTACAAGACAGGGACAAAAGATGTCACCGTGACGCTCGTGGCACCGTCCACACACGCGTATTTCAACGCCGCATCGCCTCGTTTGCTTTCTGAGCCAGAAAAGTTCGATGAGGCTACTGTTTCTGTGCGCGAGGCGGTCGACAAGGTTTCAGGGGGCACGGCGGCGGTTGTCCACGGGCTGGCGACGGCGGTCGACTTCGAAACACGCGAGGTCACCGTGAAAACGGTCGCTGGCGACATAAACAGGCTTACATACGACATCTTGGTGATTGCCTCCGGCACACAGGCTAAGTGGGCGGGGTACAAAGTCAACACCGACCATCGGGAGGCAAAAACGGCGGTTTTGGCTGCAAATACAGCACTCAAGACCGCACGCACAGTGGCGGTCATTGGTGGGGGACCCACGGGCACGGAGACGGCAGGTGAGGTGGCACATGAGTTCAAACAGGCCAAGGTCACGCTTTATACGGGTGCATCCGGGCCCTTGGCTGACGCTGCAGCGAAGTTATCGGGGAAAGCCGCCGATAAGCTTCGCGAAGTGGGGGTAGATATCGTAAATGACGTGCACATCGGCTCGGTGGCCCACAAGGCTGCAGGCGGCTATCTGGTCCACCTTTCCGAGGGCGAGACACGTGACTACGATGTCGTCTTAGAATCGTACATTGTAGGCCCCTACTCTGCGTATCTCCCCTCGGAAGTCAAGGACGAGAGGGGATACGTCGTGACCGACGAGAACTTGGTGGTCAAGGGCCAACGCGGAGTGCTTGCGATCGGCGACATTGTTTCGGGAAGTTCGCAGAGCATTGTGGATATCAAGTTTCGCCAGGACGGCCTCTTCAAGGCGAGCTTCCAGAAAATGCTTGCTGATGTGAAGGACGCTGCATTTTTCGAGGGGGTCATTGCTTCTGAGAGCAAGGACCCGGCATATAGCCCTGTAAAGCATACCATCTTGGTGCCCATTTCCCGGAAGGGTGGTGTGGGGATGTGTTTCTGGGTGCCCTTCCCCAACTTCTTGGTGGCCTTTGCCAAGGCCAAGACGTTCATGATCGAGAAGACCCGGGAAAACTTCTACGCTTGAGGGGTCGGAGAAGGTTAAGGTTGGATTCGTTGGACTCGTTGGATTCGTTAGGTAAGAACCTAGTCATGCCTACACATGGTTAAGGTACACTGGGCATTCATGTGACTCGAGTAAATTGACGATAACTGACTTCATGGTCGTCAACAACGATGTCCAATATCCGATCTATGCTGGTAGATACAGATAGAGAGGATATTCTGGAAACGAAGCCTTTGAACGCGTGGGTCTAGCATAGCTTCGTGGACGAATGCCTGGCCGTGGTCATGTTTCGTGAATGGAAAAGCAAGAAGTCATATACTTAGTTAGTAAGCGGTGTTCTAGATCTTGTTCGTTTTTTTTATTATCATTTTTATAATACAAAAAAAAAGCATCTCTTATTATGTATAGCTGTACAGTTTTGGGCTTAGCAGGTAACTTTTAAAGTCGAAATCATGGAACGTGGTTTGTTAGATGTGACCTCCAGTGGGGTTGGAGTTTTATGTAAAGCAGCACAGTTTTTGGGCTAAGTGGGTAACTTTTGAGGTCCTCTTTCATCGATGTATCTATCAAATAAAAAAAATAGAAAAGATCTGGAAAAGATCTTGTAATCTGAGTATAGAGGCGAAATAAGGTAAAAATAGACGTCTCGGGGCGAAATGGCTGTGGCGTATTCTCAAATCAATTTTTCAATTTATGAAAAGCCTTCTGCTTCTAATTCGAGGTGGGCATGAATATAGAGTTTTTAGTGTGCCAAAAGTGCCCTTTTTCGTAAGCAGAACTGGCGATGCGGGATCTCATTCCGTCCATCTTACCAGATTGAAAATGTAGTGTCAACCTTGGCTTCGTAATTCGTAAGAATACCATCGATTGGTTTGGCGTTCTTTTCAAGCTAAAAAAACTCATTGTAAAGTGCAGCAGATGGTTTTGTCAAAGTAGGTCCCATCGGAGTATTCCTGAAATAAGCATGGATGTAGTGCATTATAAATTCCAAACTCTGCATTAAACCAACGAGCTCACTTCTGCACCTTTGTTTCACGTTGGTGGCATCTTGACTGATAGCCTCGAAAACCTCATCTTGCTCGATTTCTGTCCAGAAATCGAATATAGCTTCAATATGGTCTTCTTTTAAATTGTTGCAGCCTCAAGATAGTCTTCTTTTATAACGTTTCAGGACAGTTTCCAAATGGCATACCTTTTTCCAGACGTCCCTTACGGAAATATTCCTGGAATATCCATGTTTGTCAATAAGGGAGTTTTTAACAAAGTACGCGATCATATTCCGATCAATAACCGTGTAAGCTAGTGGGATTTCTTCTTCGCCCCTGAATGTAAAGCAATCAAGACGTACTTTTCTATTCTCGAAGCATGCAGATTTCCAATCATCAGTTGTCAAGATCTCCTTAGAAAAATCATACATTTCGAAAAATTCTGCCAAGATTTCGGACCACTCCCTTGCGGTCTCCTGGCTTAAGGCACCAACATTCTCGAAATACAGCATCATTAGATTCTTGACCGAGTCACCCAACGAACTTAAAGCTGTATGTGCGGCACTTTGACCGACGTCGTGCGTCTTTTGCATGGCTAATAAACCTGGGAGATCTTTGGGCTTCAACACTTCAGGCTTGTTGGTTTTCTCAAGCAATATTTCTTCCAGTTGGGTTTTTTGTTCTAAGTTCGCTCTCAAATCTTCCTTCTCGAAAAATCTTGCGAACTCTTTTATTTGTTCTTTGGTATAAGCATCCCCAAAGGTGTTTTTGAATTTTTCGAAAATGTCCAGCATATTATGACGCAAAGGCTAGCGCATATGACTTCTAATCTGTTGAATCTTGTGCCAAGTGCTGTATTAAGTGCGTTGTCGCAATCTAGATTCGATTATTCTATATACAGTCAAGCCTAAAAACGAGAATAAACAAGCTAATCTTCTTTTTCCGTCCAATGTGCGAGACGTGGTCGTGTGCAATTCCGCTTCAGTTCGATGGTACGATAACTTTGTCCGGAACTACATTCTACTTCAAAAACAATTTTTTGTTTTTGAGACTCTCAGCAGTGTGGAGTTATGGCGTGTATGCAGAAACCCGTACATCCCCTCTCCATTTAAGGAGGATCAACGGTTCAAGCCCAAAACGGAAAGGGTTCCACAGCTAGGGGCGGAGTAAACCCTTGAGTTTTATTGGAAGGGAATCTTGAAATTTGTGACAACTTCTGTGTTGAGTGCGTGATCACAGGCTAGATTCTTCTATTGTGCTTACCTTGGCGGTACTTACCGAAGCGTAAAGAAAAGAAGAGAACATTCTATGCGTTGTCCTTTCCGTGTCTAATGTGCGAGACTTATGATCATATTCGGTTCCGCTTCAGTCCGATCGTATGATATCCACGTATGGAACTGCATGTTCCAAACAGGGGCTCTGGTCATGAGTGTTGTGAGGTTTTCTAATCAAATGTCTCATGAGGTTCTCTGATGAAACCATAGAAATAGTAGGGTTGAAAGGGGCCCATAGGTATCCTTAGAGTAGCAATCCTCTAGCATATGGTCCTATTTCTATCAAACAAGATTGAAAAATGGAGCTTTCACTAGGGGAGTCAAAGCAATCAAGAATTGCAAGAATTGCTTGGCATTCGCGAATTTTCAAATATTCGTGAGTGCTTGCAACACATTGGAGTGTGCACATTAACAAGTGTGCATACGCGCACCCTGCACTGTCTTAACCTACAAAGCACTGGATCTGCAACCACGTAATGCTGTTGGTATTGCAAAGCACTAATTTCCTGGAATCCACCTATACTATTTTACTCATTTGAGGTGCACGGATATAAGAGCACTCATTGATACGTCTAGCGTGTCAACCAATGGGATCGCTTCTTAGCAGCGTGGACTGCATACTGATCTTCAACTCTCCCCTGCTGGGTAATTTCCCTCGTGGAGTATATCTAAGGCATGTTTTTGGTTGTCTGGATAGTCGTATTATTTTAGGTTGCACATCTTGACTCTTACTCTTAGACTGGCTAGCCTCATCTCTTGATTGCAGGTATTTCTGACTAACCAAGGGTCACTTGACATAACCTTCGAGTACAGCATCTCGGTTCGACTTGCCTCTTTGGGTTCACCGCTGATGTTTCCTGTTGGCTTTCCATCCATGGACGAACCCTTGATGACCTGCCCTCCTGTCAGTTCTCCTTGCAGGCATTCCCATCAAGTCACACTAACACTTTTAGAAACCATTATTTCCTCTAATTCTAAGACAGAGGCTTGACGGTATTGGACCCACCGTGTCTATAAAGGTCCCAGTTCTGTCCTCTGACCGGTGTTTGCCAGCTCACAGACATGTCCCAAAAGAGAATGCACCTTTTGAGCTTCCATTCTATTGCAGGGTGTATCTGCAGTTGACATGTATATAGAAGTCGCCGATGAGGCTGAAGTTGGAAAATTCCACTCACAGCAGCGTAAACGTACTACACATAAGGCTCTTGGCGGTGGTGAAGCACATCAAAACGCGGACCTCATTCTTATTTCCGTGTCGAGGCGCGTCTCATTTCTAGATGAGAATGTGCCACGATTCAGCATGGGCCCATAATCTAGTATAAATAGGTCGGAGTTTCACTTCAGCTTCTGTTCTGTGTATTTTCATCTCTTCTATCATTTATCAGAAGCCTATATCAATATAATATGCCTAGAATAGTGACGATCGGAGGCTCCTACGCGGGACTCGGTGCTCTCACCAATGTGTTCAAGTCCGGTGCTAAGAATGTCAACATGACCCTTGTTGCGCCGTCCACACACGCGTATTTCAATCTCGCGTCGCCCCGCTTGCTTTCGGAGCCGGAGAAGTTTGCCGACACCGTGTTTCCCGTCAAGGATATAGTAAATACCGCATCCAAAGGCCAGGCGACATTCCTACAAGGCCTGGCTACCGGAGTTGACTTCAAAGCCCGGGAAGTGACAGTACAGAATGCAGCGGGTGGCACAAGCAAGCTTGCATACGACATCTTGGTCCTTGCGTCCGGAACTCGCAGCAAGTGGGCGGGGTACAAGGTCAACACCGACCACCAGGAGGCGCAACAGGCGATTTTGGCTGCAAACAAAGCACTCAAGACTGCACGCACGGTGGCGGTCATTGGTGGGGGACCTACAGGTACAGAAACCGCGGGCGAGGTGGCGCATGAGTTCAAGCAGGCCAAGGTCACGCTTTATACGGGTGCATCCGGGCCCTTGGCTGATGCTGCAGCGAAATTATCAGGAAAAGCCACCGATAAGCTCCGGGAGGTGGGCGTCGATGTCGTGAACGACGTGCACATCGGCTCGGTGACCCATAATGAAAAGGGAGGCTCCTCGGTAAATCTTGCAGACGGCGAGGTGCGTGACTACGATGTCGTGCTCGAGTCATACCTTACTGGTCCGTACTCTGAATATCTCCCCTCGGAAGTCAAAGACGCAAGGGGATATGTCGTCACCGACGAGAACTTACTTGTAAAGGGACAAAGGGGTGTGCTTGGGATCGGCGACATTGTCTCGGGCAGTGCCAAGAGCGTGGCCGACCTCAAGATCAACCAGGAAAAGCTCTTCAAGGCGAGTATCAAGAAGCTTCTTAAAGATGTGGAAAACCCTGCGTTTTTTGAAGGGCCTGCTGTGTCTGAAAAGAAGGACCTGGTCTATAAGCCAGTCACGCATACGATCATGGTGCCTGTTTCCCGAAACGGAGGCGTGGGGATGTTCTTTGGTAATCCGGTACCTAATTTTGCAGTCTACCTCATGAAGGCCAAGACGTTCTTGATCCTGATGGGCCGCCATGTCTTCTAAATTTTTTTTCTTTTAAATGCTCGAGTCTGAGAGAAACTATTTCTAATTAATTGGATCATGAATGATGTTTTGGCCGGAAATACTGGGAGTTTAGGCCATGGACTGCCCGATATCGCACGGCTTCTCTATATAGAAGTACGTTTTAAGACACACAGTAACAATAGAGATATATTCTTGAATATATATTTTTTTGGACTAGATCTTTTTTTTTTTTTTTGGAATTGGGGCTTTTTCATGCATTGGCATTTTTCATAAAGTTATTTGAAAACTTGGTTCACGTCAAAAACTCTAAGTAAAAAAAGAGTTTTCCATGACTCCAACAAGCTCAGTGATGAATTGAACATATACATTGTGCGAAAAGCTGGTGGATCTTTAAATGTCTTCCATTCAAGCATTAAGAACAAATAAAAAAAAAGCAGAATGAATTTGGAAGCTACTTGAGGGGAAACTTGAGTATGTGGAGCATTCTTGTGTGCAAACAAAAAAAATATCCACATTCATTAATCTCACCCCGCGGGCGGATGGGTGATCAGACAGTTGCTCATCGTACAATGAAATGTTCATCACACCAAAGGTTGGTTTTCACCTTCCAAACTCCTGGTTTCTTCGAGGTTTTTAGCTGTATATTTTTCACTTAATTAATATATCTACAAAATAGAAAAGAAAGAGGCCAGGTCGGAATCATCGTGGGTGATTCGTGAGATGGGACCTCGAAATCGGGTTAGAGGTTTATGTTATTGTTTTTTTTTCGATTTTTTGATATAATTGCACTGCTTTGGGGGTTAGAAGGTATCTTTTGAGCCAATCTTTTGATCAATTTTTCTAACAAAAAAGAACATTTGATGATATCTTCATCTAAAGCTCGTGATTGTGCTCTTAGATGTGCTATAGCATTTCTAGTACACTAGACCTATTTGGTCTCGATCCATAACTATGTATTTCACCTTTTCTTCCACCTAATAGTTATTTTTTTTTATTTGTTAGTTCTAATATTGAATTTACTAGGTGTTGCAAAGCTCTATCTCCCAAAGAAGGCATGCCTAATAGTCTTAACTTACCACGTATCTATCAGGTCAGAATCATTGAGGGTGATTTGTGAGTTGTGTGAGTTGTGACCTCGAGTTCAATTAGAGGGTTTACGTATAGCTGTACAGTTTCTTGTCAATCAATGGATCTAACAGAAAAAAAAGCATTCATGACACTTTCCACAAGGCTCAAATCGAAATTGCGGGGCCCCTCTGACCTTTTCAAGCATGTGGATTTGGCCGATATATCACAAGAGACAAAGCCCTGAGAATTCGCCCCATTTTAAAATAAAATACACCTAAACACATCCAAATGATCACATACGAATTAGAAGAAACGATTTTCTCTTAAAAGCTTTGGCAATTTTGAGAAATACTTTGAATCTATCAAAAACTAAAAAATAAAAAGCTCAAGTGGTGAAACATGCTGGACATCGGATCTGAAAATGGCGCTGAAAAACACCGGGCCGAGGCGCGGGCTCTGCACCCGCGGCCCCACATTTCGCACACCACCCGTGCCCTATATGCAGGCCAGATCCTCGGATGCACAGATATGCGCCATGCCACGCTTGTACCCTCAGAATCCTAGGTATATATGGAGTGCACGCCTTTTTCTGCCGCCTTGTCTTTTTTGTTCCATTGTATTCTTTACTTTGAATCTGATCAATTTTCTTTTCGAAACACCTGGCAATTGACTCTAGTACGTGATCTGTGACTCTGTCTTTGTGTTCACCCCCACTTTACCCGCTGACAACTCGCTAAGATATCGCTATTCACCCCCTATTTACCCGCCGACTAGCCCCCCACTTACCCGCCAGTTAGCCCCCTATTTACCCGCCGATCTTACTCGCAAAACTCTAGAAATTTTTTCTAGAACCCATATTGACCCCTTGCCCTCTTTTCTGTGTGTGCCTGATGCTTAAGTCCGCGGCCAGAATGACCAGAACGTTTTCCTCCGCCGCCGCTAAGGGCGATTTGTACAAATACCAGGCAACGCTTCCCCGCTTGCCCGTGCCACTGCTTGCAGGAACATGTGACAAGTACATCCGCAGCGTGGAGCCGTATCTCAGCAAGCAGCAGCTCGCAGCGACCAAGGCGGCCGTGGCCGACTTCAGCCGCCCGGGCGGTGTTGGCGAGACGTTGCAGACGCGGCTTGAGACGTTTGCCGCCGGCAAGGACAACTGGCTCGCCGAGTTCTGGGACGACTACGCGTACATGCTGTACCGGGACCCCGTGGTGCCGTACGTGTCGTACTTCTTCAGCCACAAGGACGTGCACAATCAGATCGGCACGAACCAGTTGTACAAGGCCAGTTTGATCGCGTACTACACCACGCAGTTCATGCTCGAGGTGGAGCTGGAACGCTTGGAGCCTGAGGTCATCAAGGGCAACCCCTACTGCATGAACGCGTTCCACTACATGTTCAACAACTCGCGGGTGCCTGCCGCCGGCAGCGACATCACCAAGATGTACCCCGGCGCGGAGCACCGTTACTTTGTCGTGGCGCTCAACAACAACTTCTACAAGGTGTACCACCACGACAAGAATGGCGAGCCCTTGTCCAAGGCGGCCATCTACCAGCAATTGCTTCACTTGGTCACGGTCGTCAGCCCACGCGTGCCCCGTGGTGAGGGGGTGGGCACGCTCACCTCGCTCAACAGAGACGAATACTTGGCCGCGTATGACCACCTCGTGAAGTCGCCTATCAACGCCGCGTCCCTCGAGTCGATCTTCGCCTCGACATTCGTTGTGTGCCTTGACGACAATTACCCAATCACCATCGAGGAAAAGTCGCGCAACTGCTGGCACGGCGACGGCGAGAACCGTTTCTTTGACAAGCCGCTTGAGTTCTTCGTGTCGAAGAACGGAAACTCGGGATTCTTGGGTGAGCACTCACGCATGGACGCCACGCCAACCGTGCAGTTGAACAATTGGGTCTTGCAGCAGATTGCTGCCGAAAACCCTGCCGCTTTTATTTCGGAGGTCTCGGCACTGGCTGTCGACTTGGCAGCCACCGTGCCGGAGTTGCCTGCTGTATTGCCATTTGACCTTAGTGTGCAAGCAAAGGCCGACATCCAGGATGCCAAGAACAAGTTTGCCGATACCATTGGTGCACTTGACCAGGAGATCTGGCAATACTACGGCTACGGCAAGAACTTGATCAAACAATTCAAGGTCTCTCCAGATGCATACGTGCAAATGTTGATGCAGTTGGCGTACTACAAGTTGACTGGCAAGGTGCGCCCCACCTACGAGTCCGCCGCCACCAGGAAGCACTTGAAGGGACGTACTGAGACAGGTAGAGTCGTGTCAAATGCGTCGAAGACGTTCGTTGAGACGTTTACCGATGGCTCCGCATCCAATGAGGCCAAGATCGCCGCGTTCAATGCGGCTTGCAAACAGCACGTGGCATACTTGGGCGAAGCTGCAGACGGCAAGGGTGTAGATCGCCACTTCTTGGGCTTGCTGCGGATGTTGAAGGACGGCGAGGCCGTGCCTGAAATCTTCAGTGACCCAGTGTTCAAGTACTCGTCTAACTGGTTCATCTCGTCTTCTCAGGTGCCTTCCGAGTACTTCCAAAGCTGGGGCTTTTCGCAGGTGATCGACGAGGGCTTTGGCTTGGCGTACTTGGTCAACTCCGAGTGGTTACACGTGCACATCTCCAGTAAAAAGGGCTTTGGCTTGAACTCGGCCCACTTGAAACACTACTTGGTGGAGGCCGCCAACGAGATGAAGCAGGTGTTGTCTACGCAGCTCCCCTCAAAGGCCAAGCTCTAAGTGCTTTGGTGAATCTGAGGAGAGTCGAGAGATGGGAGACAAGCCCGGAAAGAGTAAGCTTCCAAATGGTGTAAGAGCTTCCTAATGAATGCACCGTAAGAAGCACTGCGAGGGGTGGTGGCCACTCTGGCCTTGCCCGTGGTTCGAAGTATCCGCGCCTGCCGTCTTTAGACGGGGCATTGAGGAAAATCATCAGCACAGGCAAGATTAGTATCACACTACTCATCCCACACACATAACTCACGCCACACTATGCACGCCGCACTATTCACGCCATACATACTAGTGATGAAATGACTCACCAACAGTCATATTAAGCAGAAAGTAGAAAACAAACACATACTCTTATTGTACTTGTTTCGAATAAATGTGCCATAAAAACAAGTGAAACAGAATGCCTCTACATAAGTGTCACACTACATTTAGCGCGGTGCACGGGTCTGGGGCACGAGCCTCACCTACCCCATAATATAATTCACGTAAGCCCTCTTTTACCCCCCATTGTCATTTCGTGCATCTGAACGAAATCTGGATCTGGAGCTCCATCTTCTTCATCTCCGCATCCAAAATAGAAAGATCCGACTTTCCCCTGAGTTTTTCGGCCAAATTTGCCCCCTAATTCCACCTGCCAAAATCGGCCTTATCATAGGCTAAACCGAGAGTCTTCCCACATTGTAATTGCCCGAAAAAAACACAATTTCGCCAGATGTCCGACTCCATAAGCTACCTCACGGTATATAATGCCCACAGCGGCGCTTTCACGAAAATCCCGAAACCCGTGCGGTTCCTGACGGTGCAGAAACTCAAAGAGTACCTTCTAGAGAGCTTCACCGATCACATAATCCGGTCCACCGACAACATCTTCCTTCTCACGCCCTTTGGAATCAAGCTCGATTTTTCCATGATCAACGAAATGTCGGAAGTGTATCTTTACGACCGGCGGCTCTTCCAAAAACCGGCGGAATCCGCGTTGGTGGTACGTTATTTGAACCAGGCGAGTATTCCATCTGTCGAATCGCTCAAACCGAAACCTTTCCCTCTTTTCCAAGACTCAAGCACTTCCAAAGCATCGCTAAGTATACGAGAGCTTCTGGCGGGCCTCAAAAACTATAAGCTTTGGGCAGATACCGCGGCGCTGAATCTCCGCCACATTGGCGATAAGATCGACACGCAGATCCGCCAGCTCAACGCGCTTTTCAAGGCGTTGAACATCATTTTCCTGTTCGCGTCGAACTTCATTGGTTCCACGGAAAAAAGCTTCAAGTGGCAGTTCAACGCCGTGAAAATGCTTGCGATGAAGTCCCTCCACAAATCGTGGGGCTCCCATGCCGCCAAGCTCGCGGAATACCCACCCATCCACCTCAAAAACGGCTCGATCTTCCGGCTCGCCGACTTCCTAGACCACCCCGCGATGTCGCTGGCGGCTCACTTCGTGGCAGAGCATTTGCCAGGGGTGGTTCTGCAGTTTAACGGCTTTTCCTCCACCATCAACAAGGCAAATGACGAGAAAATCCGGGTCGAGGAGTTCATCCAGGGCCACCGGCGCGAGTCCATGGCCACGTTTGAGAACTTCGAGGCAGAACGGCTGAAGCTCAGTCAAGAAATCGAGGACCTTTTCTCAAGTATCACTTCAGATACGCTGGCTCTCAGTTCTGCGCCCTCCGCCGACCTCGACAAGGCGTTCACGAAACACAAGGAGGTTTATAAGCAGCTTTATGAGAAATTGAGTGCAATGTTCAATTTCTTGGAAAGTTTTGACAACTTCAAGGCAAAAGTGGCCCAGGATTGCCCTGCCGTTTTCGAGAGTATCGCCATGCAACAGATGAAGTGCGTGGAGGTCAAGAACGCCGTGAAAACGCTTCTAGAACCTCTGAAGAATCCAAAGTCCCAGATAAGTCCCAAAAGTTCCGAAAGCCTTCTGGGAAATGCCGACCAGATCGACGTGTTCTCAAAGATAAAAGAATGTGAGGACCTCCTCTCCACCACAGTCGACCTCCCCCTTTTATTTGGATTCGTGATGATCGAAGCCCGCCGCCAACTCGAGTGGCACGATTTCTACTCCAAGGGAATCGTGGCCAATGTTTCCGAGCAGCTCACCGTCGTCATCGAGCACGAGAAAGTGTTCCAGAAACTCTGGATCAAGAAGTTCGGCAAGCTTATCCAACTTCTTACTCCCGAAACAGGCATGCATGTGCACGTTCCTGCGATCGACGTGACGCTCGTGAATTCCGGGTCGTCGATTTCTGCAGATTCTGTTCTTGGCTGGTTCCAGAATAGTCACGTGGACAGAGACGACATCGTGGCGTATATCGAGGCTGTGAGGAAGCAGAATCTTCCCAATAGTGACCAGTTCGCCGGCTTGTTGGAGCGCAACTTCAGGGACTTGGTCGCATCCACGGAAAAGCTCAAACGAGTCACAAAAACCGTAACTTCTTTGGGCTCTTACTCTATACTGGCTTCCGGATTCGATCTGCATCTGCAGATTATAAGGGGAGAGATCAAAGGGCGTCTTGGCCCGGAAAATAGTACGGAAACAAAGCAGAAATCCGGCCAGGGTGTGGATGATGATGCCGACCTCAATTTGATCAAAGGGCTCAAATCACGGATCAAGAAACTCGAGGATCTTCTCCACCAGCAACAGTTTAAGAACGTCACCGGCTGGCCGGTGATGAGATCCAGCGGTCATCAGGGCCCAGATAATAGGGCTAGTTTGCTTTTCAACATCAAGAAGGATGTGAAAGGGGTGACGAATGGCCCGAAGTCCCTGAAAACTGACCTGAAAACTAACATCAAAAGTGATATTATAAGTGGCCTGAAAGCGGATATAGCCTCAATCAATCCAATCGGGCTCTTACCGAGGAAAGCGCCCCTGAGAAAAGCCTCTCAGGCACTGGTGTTGGAACAATGTCCACCAAAGGTTTTGGACGCGTCCACCACCATTGACAAGCACTTGGATAATATCCGGCTCCGGCGGGAGATCGGCGAGTTGCACGCGGCGAATTCCGAGCTCTCAAGTAAAAATTCCTCCCTTGATTTGGAACTTGAACTTTGCAGAAAATCTCGGGACGAAGTGAGGCTGAAATGCGAGGATTTGACCGCACAACTTGAAGATAGACAGGCCGCTGAAAAGAAAGTTCTGGAAGTTTTGGAGGAGGAGAAAACCCGGCATCAACAGGAAGTTGCAACTCTTCGGAACGCCCACAAGTCAGAACTAGAGTCTCTTTTGAAAGCTCACGGGGAACAGATTGATTTGTTGAATGGCACAGTGAGTGATGCCCAGACAACAATCAGTCTAAGAGATTCCCGCATCTCCAATCTCGAGACAGAAATCACAGGTTTGAAGGCGAGATTTGAATCTGATGCGTCTGCAACGTCAAAAGATAACGACGCTCTTCGAGACCAGGTGTCCACTTTGTCGGCGAAACTCAGCGACGTGCAGATCATGAACGCCGAGCTTCTTTCGAACATGCAAGCCAAGGAGTCCGATTTCGGCACCGAGCGAAGCGACGCGGCCAAGAAAATCAAGGCCTTGGAATATAAGCTCGACGATAAAACCGAAGACTTCGAGGCCTTGATGGAAATGACTCAAGGGAAGCTGCGGAGCACGGAGGAGCTTCTTGGTGCCACAAACAGGTGTCTCCGTGTTCTTCTTGGGGGACTTTCGGGGCTTTTGGTGAGCAACGTCAAGTATTTCCATGAGTTCTGCGTGGTCTTGGAGTCGTTGGGTCTTCTTCTCGTGCAAGAGATGAATAGTGAGACGAACGTGCCCGAGTTCCGCATTCGCAGAGTGAAAGGATTGCGGTCCAAGAAGGATGCAGTCGACGGGAGGCCGCCCTTGGAGCGCACGAAGTCTACGGCAGTACAGGAGCTTACGAAGCGATTTGAGTGGATAGCAAAGTTTGCGCAAGAGCAAGAGCAAAAGCAAGATATAAATTCCAGCGCCCACAACGACGCCAATGCCGACGAGACGCTTGCGTCAAATGAGGGAGGCACGCAGGACGCCGAGGCGCTTGAGGCAGAAACAAGGCAGCTCGTCAAGATGTGCGAGGCTTATGTTTTGGACAAGGAGGGCATGCCTTCGAAGACCTCTGAGTTTCTCAGAATCATCCCTTTTGACGAGCACGTGCAGCTCCAGGCGCAGGACGACGGCCGCGACACCAGCAACGACAGTTTCTTTTCCAACGGGATCATCAAGCGATTCAACGACGTGGAAGGCTTTGCCAAGAAGTTGACGAAGGAAAACAAGGCCAAGGCGGCCGAGCTTGCCAAATTGACGAAGCAATGCAATGGCAAGATCTCCGTGCGCAACTTCTGCGAGGGCGACTTGGTGCTCTTCTTGCCCACGCGGATCGAGCGCGCGAGCGAGGACGGCGACGCGCAGACCGCCATCACGCCGTGGACGGCGTTCAACATCGATGCGCCGCACTACTTCCTCGATCTTAGTGCGAGAGCAGGCTCTCTTTCGAGCGAAGAGTGGGTGGTCAATCGCATCACGGGCATCTCCGAGCACACTGTCACCGACGAGAACGCGCCGGACCGCGGGGCCAACCCCTTCATGTTGAGCGTGGGCATCACGTGGTACATGGTGCAGACCGATGGGTGAGCGATGGACGAGTCAGGGTTCAGGGTTGTTGAGTGATCTTATGCGGGCACGTTGTTGAACAAGTACGAGACGCTCTCGCCGTTGTGGAGACGGCGGATGGCCTCTGCGAGCGTCGGGCTGATGTCCATCAACTCCAACTTGGGGCATGCGGCAGCCTTGTCGGCGAGGGGAATCGAGTTCGTGCACACGATCCTGTCCAACTTAGACCTGTTCAACTTGTCGATGGCAGACCCCGAAAAGATGCCGTGCGTGACCATGGCCACGACCTTGTTGGCGCCGTTCGCGAGCAACACGTCCGCGGCCTTGCAGAGCGTGCCGCAGGTGTCGGCCATGTCGTCGATCAACACGCACGTCTTGTTGGCGACGTCTCCCACAAGCACCATCTTCGACACCTCGTTGGCCTTCTGGCGCTCCTTGTGGATCAACGCGAACTGCACGTCGAGCTTGTCGGCGATGGACGCGACGCGCTTGGCGCCGCCGGCGTCGGGAGACACGATGATCAAGTCGTCGGTGCAGAAGTTCTCCGTGAGGTACCGCAACGCCGAGGGCTCCGCGTACAAGTTGTCGACGGGCACGCGGAAAAAGCCCTGGATCTGCGACGCGTGCAAGTCCAACGTGATCACGTGGTCGCAGCCGGCGGTCTGCAACAAGTTGGCGACGAGCTTGGCGGTGATGGGCGCACGTGACTTGTCTTTCTTGTCCTGTCTGGCATACATGAATGTGGGCACCACGGCGGTGATGCGGCGGGCGCCCCCGCTCCTGCAGGCGTTGATGATGAGGAGCAACTCCATCAAGTAGTCGTTGATCTCGTCGTACCCGGTCTGAATGATGTACACGTCCTCGTCTCTGACGGACTCTCCTACGGCCACGGCGGTCTCCTTATTCAGGTACTGGAACGCGCCGACTTTGGCAACGGGAATCGCGAGCCGCGCGGCTATTAGCTCCGCGAGGCCCCTGTGCAGGTTCCCCGTGATGAGTTTGATGGAGTTGGGCGACTTGTGCATGTTTTTAGCGTGAAGAAAGGTGTTGGTTGGCGGGTAGTTAGGGGTTTTAGCACAGAGTCGAGCGATGTGCGCACGTGATCGGGGCCCGAGTGCGCGCGGTGGGTAGTGTGTGCCGGATGGCGTGGGAAGTGGTCACGTGATTTGGCCCGAGGGAAAGTAGCCCCAATAATTTACTGTTTGGGTTGAGTTTGGAGATGCCATGTTTCTTTTATCTCTTTTCTCCATTGGATTTGGTTCTAAAGGTATCATGTAATGATGTAAGGAGTGAAGGGCCTAATATTGATTCGGGTTTTTGAAAGTACTTATGTAATGAGAGGAGGGGTCCAATATTTATATTCGGTCTTTTAAGGTGTCATGTACTGAGATAAGGACACCAGTATCATTTTCGGTCTTAAGATATATTGTAATGAGTGGATGAGTTTTTTTATGATTTTTCGACTTTGAATTATCATGCAAGGAGTGGAGGGGTCCATTATCATTCCCGGTCTGAAAGGTATCATGTAATGAGTGAAGGAGTCCAATATTACCGGTGTTAAAATATTTTATTTGAAAGAAGTTTTTTGTAGCACAGAGAAAAACAATCCCGACTGATCTACTCCAGATGATCCATAAATTCGTTTGGATTATGTACTGGAAATCAAGAGACTCCAACTTTCCCATATGCCTTAGTCTCTCCTCTTCACATTAACTACAATGTGAGAGCCACGTCAGCTAGTTATATTGCCTAGGCAGGTCACAAAAGCGTGCAAAGCAATCCATAATATACTTTGGGTAACTGAAAAATACATTTCACGATGTTGAGGTCAGGTCGGAATCATCGTAGGTGATTTGTTAGGTGTGGTCTTGAAATGGTCAGAAGTTTTTATATAGTTATAGCTATTTTATACACCTGTGCTGTTTTTGGGCTAATAAATCAAGAAAAGGCAACTTCCAAGCTCCCCTTTTATCAATGGATCTAATAAAAAAAAACTTCACTTTCTGTGCTCCAGATCCCGCCTTGAATATTTATCAATTTGACCATGGAACTGCGCATAGCAAATGAAGAAGATGACAAAAGAGCGGAAGCTCGGAACTTTGGCTATGTGTATGAGCAAGAAGTTTCTGCTTTATGCTGATCCTCTCTACACAATTGTGGGGCTCATAATCGTGAGTCGAGAGTTTGAAGTGTTTCGGTGAGGAAGGATAAATCTAATTGTTCTGAATATATAGAGAATCCAATGGAGAATCCAATGGAGAATCTAATGGAGGATCTAATTGAGCATATAGTTCCAGCATGGTCTTGCGATCTATCATCTGGCATCGACGGGAAATAGAGTGCGGATTTTTTTTTTGGTAGATTCATTGATTAGATATAAAGAATACAGACCAGGCTGAACCTAGAAACTGTCGAGAGTATTATTGATGATTGTTTCAAAAAAAAAAAAGATTTGGAACACGCCTCTCGATTCTTTTGCAGCCGCGAAATAGTACAGTGCTTTTTTTTTTTTTTTTTGATAGACTCATCGATTAGAGGAAAGCTCAGAAGTTACCTTCTCAGGGTGGTGTCGCTAGTTTGAACCCCGTACATAGTTAAAAATGAAAACAAAACTTGAGAGGGTCTCATTTTGAAACCTTGTAGACTCGACGTCTGTGAGAATGATGATGTAGTTTTTTTCTCGAGAATTATATTTTTGGTATTTTGAGAGGGATTTCTGAAACGCGCTTTGTGGTCGTAAAAGCGGTTGCGGGGGAACTGGGGAAGATGGGAGGGGTTTTTCAATGGGGAAGTATAATTCGGGACATTTCTGATTGATTGTCGTTTTTTTCAAATGAATCCCTTGGCTGTGTGTCGAGTTGTGTGGACTTTTGGATGCTGCAAATTGGGGGGCGGCACGTGACCTTGCGGGCGGCTAGTGCTAAGCTCAGGGTGGTGTCGCTAGTTTGAACCCCGTACATAGTTAAAAATGAAAACAAAAGATGGGAGTGGCAGACTTGGAAACCTTGTAGAAACGACGTCTGTGAGAATGATGATGTAGTTT